>APFE030272697.1:16617-38078 GCA_000404065.3 Pinus taeda | reverse complement strand
TAAATATGTATTGTAACATTGAAAGGAATATAATGAAAAATCAAGCTGGTAGTCTCAGTTTTGAGATCCAGTGGGAAATCTCTATGTATATGTGTTTTGTGGGTTATGCTCTCGCATTTTTATTTTCTTGTGATTTAGAATTCGTATGCAGGTAATTTCTGTACGGGGTTAAAACCTACAATACTAAAGTAGTTTAAATAAAATTCCATGATGAAAATAAAAATATCTATAACTTTAAACCGTTAGATAGCTATCCAACTTAAAAGTAATAAACATTTGTTCTTATACAAATTCATATTTGAAGATGCATTTATGATTAATTCTGCAAGGTAGTTTGATCAGAATTCTAAATGAATTAATAATTAACATTTAACAATAGTGCATAAATCCAATTACTAAACTCATACATCAAAAATGCAATTCAAAAGCTGAATAATTTATTTATTTCAACAATTGATGCAAACAATAGTGCCATACAAGCAATTGTAGAAACAAATTTTATTACAAAATTGAATCAAGTACATAAACCTCAAAGGCTGCAATAGTGCAAATCTCTCGTTTCCAACACTCGATCTCTGTCTGCAAATAAGAATTCTAACCCACTGCAATAGTGCAAAATGAAATAGAATTCTTTCACCAACAAGTTGAACATTCTAATAGCATTTAGCCTCTTCTCTTATGGATTGTCCCTTGGCAAAAAAAGTCCATATATAATCTGTGAAGAGATTATTTATACAGAGCTTGAGGTGAAATCGTGAAAATATCAGCAGCTCCACGTATCTCTCCACAACTGAGCAATTAAATCAGGTAGTTATTTCTTCTCTTGAATCACAGGCCAAATGTCAATCGCCTCCGTTGATAAAGTGCCCAATTTAGCTTGTTGTTGAGTTCAATTTTTATTTTTATTTTCTCTGTCGACCACTACTAAGCAGAGTGCTAGATAGGCTTGCACTCTTCATGGTATTAGTCTTCGTTTAAGCTTTTTCTTTGACTTCCTATTTGGATCTTGACACATGGCTAAGTGTTTTTTCATCTAATGATCTATTCAAATCGACCTTGGCATTTTCCTGTAACAAAGAAATTGGAATTAGCCATGACGAAAAGTCAATACACATATGACTCAAGACCTTTTAATTTTAATGAAGTGGTTTTTATATTAATAAGACAACGGCCCCCTGGGGGTGACTAGTGGCAAGAGCCGAGTGGTATTAACAATAAACTCATCGCAACTTTAAAAATGAGACAATGCAAAATATTTGCAATATGGGAAGCTCCGGTATGGAGCAGACGCAATATTCCGATTAGACCAGAATTAATACCATATCGGGTCCATAACCAAATCAGAAATTGGAGGATAAAGTCATATTTGCGATTTTACATATGTGACATTTCAATAATTTCGATATGAGAGCAAATGCAAAATCACATTAAACTCTTTTTGATTACTATATCGGATCCACAATATCAGAGCTTTGTTTCGGTGATGTGATATTGGAGGTCTCATTCAAAATTTTATGATTAGATAAGTGGATGGGAAATTCTTATTATTCGACGATAAAACAAATATCGGATCCAGATATTGAAATGGTCGTAAAATAACCAAATTTGTGATATTGTGGATGTGATTCTGTATTAAATCGAACCTATATATATCGGGTCCAGATATCGAATCGAATAGTGTGTCGGAGATCGGAGATCGAAGATGGATGATTATCGCATATCGGAGATTAGGGGTTTTGAATGGAGACACATAACAAAAACATCGATATGGTATCTCCAATATGTTGGAGCGGAGTATGATGTGGCATGTGGGATCCTTCAACAATGCTTATATATAACAGTTAGACTTTGGTTTAAAATATAATACACTGAAATATTTTAAAAGGGCTGCCACTTATGTGTTTGGGAGTTTATGTGTGTTTATTATTATAAAGAGCCAATGTCATATGTATCGAAGCTTTGGTATGAGAGAATTCTAAAAGATTTCCTCTGATGTCATAAATCCGAAAAATCCGATAGACTCTATTATAAAAAGGTTTCTCCGACCAATAAACTATAGCCACTGATAAATGGGGTCATGACTTATGATATCAGAGATTTTGAAAGAAATCTTCTGATATTAATATGTCCTGAATTTTTGATATGTGATAGCCATTTTTTGGAAAATATAACCACTAATAATAATAATAATAAAGATATTGGTCTCAGGGATTAGAAATAATGAGGATTTATACAATTGATTAGGTCAAGGTAGTGAAAATGTTCGATCATCGGCTATGTAACATTTTCAAACCAAATGTCCAAATGAGATAAAACAAGTTATGATAGGAATATAAGAACAAAACGAACTCACTTAGGCAATCCCAACTCTCAAACTCAAATAGTAATATGACTAGCCATCCAATTAAAAGGTCCTCATAATGAGAACTAAGATGAATACTTGGGGGGTTGTTGAGTACTACGACATAACTCGACCCACCAAGGGCTTCATAGCATTTGTCCAACCAAGGCTTCCAATACTAGTAACTCAATCCAAGTTGTTCGAGGGCTTCCAGAGAATTTGTCCAACCAAGGCTCCAAGGACTGATAACTCAATCCACATACATAAGGAACATGAGCACCAATTAGAAAACAAAATGGGAAAACCCACAACACCAAGGTTATCCAAGAAATGGAAAGGCTAGGCAAAATCGTTGTCATTCCAGAAAATCCTCGATGTCAATGAGAGATCATAACCAAATAACCACATGCATATACCATGCATGCCAAAATTAGAAAAGAAATCATTCATGCAACTCGATACCTACAAATAAATCCAGTTGTAGCTGTCGATCCACCTATTTCCTTGTGCTTTCCCACTTTCATTTTCCTTCTCTTCCAAATCCAATGAAAACTAAAGTGCTCTAAGCATGCTCCAACAATGCTCTAAGATTTATCAAAGTGTGTAAGAGTATGAGAGAGTGAGAGAATAAAGAGAGAGCTCCACCATAGAAATTTCAAAATCCTAAACTAACAAAATCCTTTAACTAATCCTCATAAGCCTTTTTATCATTGAGGACTCTATTTTCTTCATTTTTCTTCAATTTGCCTCTCATGTAAATATGTGACCTTTCATCTCCCTTTTCTCCTATTTTCCTTTATTTGCATAAATAAAATGTCAATTAATGCCTCTTTTCCTTTTCAAATGGCTTTTCCAATTTTCTTAGCCATAAATAAACCAAACGAACACCCACTAGGATGTTTTTCCCACCATTCAACTTTGAATACGTGTCCCATGACCTTGGTCTTATTAAAAAAATACATCAATTTTAACAGGGTTGTTATAGAACCCTCCCCCTTGGGGGAACACTGTCCTCAGTTTTTTATGACACTTATGACTAGCAAGTTGCTGAAAAAAAAACATACTGCCCACGGAGCTTTATAACACATCTCGTCATAGTATTTACAATGGAATCTTAGTGAAAACATGACAATCATACCGTTTACTGGAGCTTTATAGCACAACTCATTATGGTATTTACAATAACAACCACCTATACACTCATGCACATTTGCTTCAACCAACAAATAACCATATTGTCTATGGATATTTATAGCACAACTCAATACAGTATTTACAATAATATACACATTTGCACATTTTCTCTAACCAGTAAATAAAAGGATATGATGACCATATCAACAACAAGAAAATCCAAAGGCTCACACCTCCACCCTCAAAAGTCATTTGGAACAAGTTGGGTCGATATCCAAATCAAGCGAAATCAAAAGGAGGTCGTTATTCTTGTGCTTGCATCTATGATGAGGTAAACCTCAATAAATGTTTATAGGAGGCCCTAAAAATAAAGCTTGGAGAATGGAACCATATCTAGGAATTGGACTATGAGCATATTCCTTTCAAATGCATTGGTTGTCATGCTCATGGGCACTTTGCCAAAAACTACCCCCAATCGAAAAAAGATGAGTAGGACTAAGCCCTTATTTCGAAAGAGATGAGTTTTCAACCAACATAAAAGTGAAGAAGGAATCAACAGAACAAGGTTGTAGCCTCAAAAAAGATATGTTGAAGCAGATCCAATACAAAAACCTTCCTTCAACAAAAACTCTTTTGAGGCTCTTCATGATCCAAAACAAGAAGAAGATACCCCTATGGATGAATTCCCAAACAAGGATCAAGGAAATACCAAAGTGTAGATGGAAAATGAAGAGAAATCCCCTTCATGGGTTCACCCTCCTCGCCCAAAGTCATATTTTGAGAAAAGAGCATTAGAATTTACACCCTCCACTTGTAACAACCTTGATTAAAAATTCATGTAAAAAAAAAAACATAAGACCAAGGTCATGGGACACATATTCCAAGCTAAACGGTGGGAAAAACATCCTAGTGGGTGTTCATTTGGTTTAATTATGGCTAATGAAATTGGAAAAGGCATTAGCAAAGGCTTTGAAAGGGCAAAGAGTCATTATTTGGAATTTTATTTATGGAAATAAAGGAAAATATGATAAAATGGAGATGAAAGGTCACAGATTTGCTTGAGAAAGAAATTGAAGGGAAAATGAAGAAAATAGAGGCCTCAATGATAAAAAGGCTTCTGAGGATTAGTTCATGGCTTTTGTTAGTTTAGGCTTTGACATTTCTATGGTGGAGCTCTCTCTCTATTCTCTCACTCTCTCATACTCTTACACACTTAGGCTAACCTTGGAGCATTGTTGGAGCATGCTTGGAGCACTCTAGTTTTCATTGGATTTGGAAGAGAAGTGAAAGGAAACACGGAAAGCACAAGGAAATGGGTGGATCAGCAACTACGGGTGGATCAACAAGTATTGAGTTGCATGTATGATTTCCTTGCTAGTTTTGGCATGGATGGTATATGCATGTGGTTAATTGGTTATGATTTGTCATTGGCATGGAGGATTTCCTAGATTGATAGTGGTTTTTCCTAGCCTTGTCATTTCCTGGATAGCCCTAGTGTTGTGGGCTTTCCCATTTTGTTTTCTGGTTGGTGCTCATGTTCCTTATGGTTGTGGGTTGAGTTACTAATTCCTGGAGCCTTGGTTGAACAAATGCTTTGGAATAACTTCGGTTGAGTTACTAATCTTGAAAACCTTGGCTGGACAAATGCCCTGGAGCCCTTGGTGGGCTAAGTTACTAGTCCTAGAGCCTTGGTTGGACAAATGCTCTAGAAGCCCTGGAACAACCCGGGTTGAGTTACTAGTCCTAGAAGCATTGGTTGGACAAATGATATGGATCCTTTGGTGGGTTTAGTTACTAGTCTTGGAAGCCTTGGTTGGACAAATGCTTTGGAGCCCTTGGTGGGTTGAGTTATTAGTCCTAGAGCCTTGGTTGGAAAAATGCTCTAGAGTCCTGCGACAGATGTGGATTGAGATACTAGTCCTGGAGCCAGGTTCGAATAAACTCTCCAAAGCCCTAGGAAACTTGGGTAGAGACCAATCTAGTGATGGCTAGTGATGATTGACTATGGGGTGGAATCACTGGTTGAGGTTTGAGGCGGTTTGGCCTCTGGAAGCCCTGGTTTGGTTTTGCTTGGTTTATTCCATGAGATCTTGTTACAAATTAATTAACGGAGCAATGAAATACAAAAAATATTGCAGAAACACAAATACATAAATGCATAGAATAAGAGAGACACAGATGTATGTTGTTCACCCAATTTGGGCTATGTCCATGGAGAAACAACTAGTCCTTCCTTTTATATTATCCGGCAAAATGAAGAGATATAACCTGTAACAGATCCATTGTAACTTCCTCTTCTCTCTTACACAATTTCCTTTCTCTTTCTCACTAAGAATAATAATACACATCCACAATACAATTCCCTCATACAAACCGAGGCGTTGCCTTCCAGGGGAAAAACCCTAAATTAAACATAACTTTTATCATCATGTCATCTTCCTAATGGTGGGGAAGCAAGCCCCCCCACACCCCCGTCAGGGATTGGGATCCAAACGCAACTAAAACAAGACCTCTGAATGAGGAAGATAATTAGGTTCCTCATCCAACAGAACCGACATTATGCTTGGAATATGGAACATGGGTGATTCGCTGAAAGAGAGATTTGGTTCAACCCAATCTATGGTCGGGTGGTATGTGGAAGTCCCTAACTTGGTTGGATTTGTATATGTTAATAAGAGCTCTTTTTCTCTTGTATTTCATGAGTATTTATACTTGTTATTATGTGGCTTTGATGGTTGTTCTATCATTGTTATTATTCTGGTTATATGATGGTTATAAGCATGGTTTGATGATAGATTCTAGTTTAGACTCTTATAATGTTTTGATTAGTAAATGATTGGTTATTGAATGCATGATCTAATAGATGTTATTGCAACTATTATGAGATGGCATTAGACCTTCTTGACTGTTCTATGATAATTATCAGACCCTTATGTTAATATATGCATTCATGACTTGTAGATTACATGTTCAAAATGTGTTTGACAAAATGTCTGTCATGGTCAGGCCTGGTTAGGTTGATTCTTTGATCAAATTTTGTGTTAAAGGCTTTGTCCTTGTGTCATTTATTGTTCTGGAAAGTCTCATTAAGTTCTAGGAAGTGATCTAGAGTCTAGCCCCAAAAAGGTGGCACAGATCTCATGGTTGCAGGCTCATAACTGAGAAATTGGGACTGCAATTGCTACCTTGCAGGCTTATGCATGTGACTGTAGGCTTGCAATCACATGGATGTAGGCTTATGCATGTGACTGGTTTCCTAGGTCAGTGAAAAAACATTATAGCTCAGGGTCTGGGCACCTTAAGTGGTTGTTTAGCTCCTAGGGGTCTTGTACCTCCCAAGGAAGGTCAGTAAAGTTTCAGTTGGTGGATTACACTTCCTTAATTGTACTTAGGAGGTTGAGTCATACCATAGTAACTCTTCATCACATATTTACCCCAGTGGATTGTTGAACTTGGGTAAGTGTGGGAGGAGGTGGTTATAGAATGGTATCAGAGCTCCCAAGTTCAACACTTGGACTAGATGGGCATAATGTGTTTGTCATGCATGCAAGTTAGTTGTTTATGTGATTTTTATGCATGCATTTGGATATTCAGTGTTGCACTCTGCGTCATCATGATGTTGTTGGTATGTTATGATGCTAATGTGTTGGCTGAGATAGAGCAAAAGATGAAGATCATTAGGACAATGTTGCAACACTAGACCTCGGGGTAAGAGTAGATCGTCATACATGTTTGTATGTTGGGCATGTAGGTATGTTAGTTAATGGTTGTATATGCATTATGGTTATGTACATGTATGTCATTCTATTTTTGTTTTGGTTACATGCATCAGTGCGGTCATATCCACATGTGTTGGATAGTCATGCATGGTAGTAACTTGTTGTTATATGCGTTGTGGTCATATGCATGATGAATATGTTCATTTCAATTAAGAGCCTGGTCATATTATGTATCGTGCTAATCTAGATTGGCCTATGTAGATGGTTGTGATTATGATATTCAAGTATGAGTCGATATACTTGTGATATTGTGTCATACTAATCTGGACTGACTTGTAGCCTCCCCTGAAATACATTGAGATATGAGTTTGATTATGTTGTCTATTTGGTTTATCTAACATGGTATGTTTATAGATTGTTTGAATGTTTGATTAATTGTATGACATGATTATGTGTCTATAAGATTGCATGAATGAATGATCTTGTTTTAAGACGGTTCTATTAACATAATATGTGTTGAGATAGTTGATATGTACTTGAGTGTAAGTGGGTGAAGTTGTATTATTATGAATAATGACTGTGAGTTGATTGTTGTTAGTCTTGGTAAAGGTTGATTTCAAATTAATAGATATAATAACTTGATCTTTGGAACATGTGGCTAACATGTGTGAATAGTAGCGAGGTAACATGCTTGGTATTAGCATGACAAGGTAGCAGTTGATCTGTTTATATAACTAACAGTTGGGTGATGTGATAGTAGATAATAAGATTCAATTGCAACAAGGAAAAATGGTAAAGGAATTGATTTCCTTTGGCTATGTTTGGAAACCAAAATTCCAAATGAATGAGTACTCTGCATGAATACTTGAAGTCTTCTTAACTTTGATTTTGTCTGACATTATGTGGATATATGCTATATTCGTGAACATGTGTTTGACAAGTATAACAGTTGGCTTCAATTTATATTTGGATTTGTCAAGGAATTGGATTCCATGGAGAGATGATATATGTACGTGTTCAGTTACAAGGAAACGTGCTTGGCACAACAAGGTAAGGTATTGGTATTTTGTTATGTTTATTTATACACTGACAGTTGTGTGTTTATGGCAGTACAATGCAGGGGATTGCATGACAAAAGAGATTGCCATGAAATCTTGAAGAAGGATCAAGTTGAATTTTCCCTTTGAAGAATTAGGAACTATGGGGTCGAGTCATGGTGTTTGTTGCTAGTTTGTGCTTTTGTGATTTGTTTACATTTGATTTACAATTTTGTTTATGTATGGTGCATGGCCATGCCACTTTGTTTGTGGTGTCGTATTGCTATTGGTTTTTCATGGTTTTATTCTTGTTTTTTTCTTGTTCTTGCTTGTTATGTTTTGAGGGTCTTGGGAATTGGTTGGGGAAAGAGGAAAGTTAATGGAGCTCAGGGAGAGTTGAATGAAACCCAATAGGTAATGTAAGACCTGGATGGAGCCCGGTGCATGAGTAAAGGGCAGATGAAGACAATAGTATGACAGTCAATTGGACTAGTTGGGTCAATTGAGATAAATGGACGGTGGTAGGACAATCATGCGAAATGTAATAGGAAGGGTAAAGTGAATGGATTGAGGCATCAAATGCCTTGTCTATGTTGGGAACAATTGTTCTGCATGTTATGCATCAATAAAGGTAGCTATCTTAACCTAGACCTTATGATATCAGGTAATTTTGTTGTAATCATGATTGTGCTGATGTCTTTATATGTATACAAGTATGTATATATGTATTTGTCTAATAGGGTCATCAAGGATCATGATTGTTTTATGCTACTATGTGTGTGTGTGTGTGTATATATATATATTATATATATATACACTAAGGCATGGAGATGCCACACACATTCCATGCGAGGCCATGTGTAGAGCCTAGATCTATCGCCAAGGGTCGTTATTCCTTTACCCATACAAAAAACACAAATGCAAATTATAACATTAATTGGAAAAATGACATCGTGGGAAAGCCTTGTCACCATTTTTGACATCGTAACCGTTAATTCTCCTATCGGAAATTTGTTGCTGTATAGTCACCTCATCAGGGAGTGTGTTTTTAGTTAAATTTTGATAATGCAAAGTATATTGTATATTCACATCATAATGTTACATATAAATACATCTAGTGTTGTCTCAAGATAGGTCAACTAACTTGGACACACAATCATTTGGTTGAGAGAATATCTCAACCACACACCAATAGGAAACATCTAGATATAACCAACTCCTAAACATTAGGAGCAGACTCCTTTACATAGAAAGAGTCACAACTAAGACAAGTAGGAATTTAATTTCCAAGTCACCCCCTTAATGACTACTTGCACCAATCTCAATCTGCAAAATCTACATATAGTCCAATCTGGTAATTACACCTTGTACCTTGTTCATGCAATTGTCAATGTCCATATCAAGGAACAATCATCTATATTATTATTATTTCACATCAAATAATGTTACATATAAATACATCTAGCGTTGTCTCAAGAAAGGTCAACTAACTTGGACACACAATCATTTGGTTGAGAGATTATCTCAACCACACACCAATCTAGGAAACATCTAGATATAACCAACTCCTAAACATTAGAAACGAACTCATTTACATAAAAAGAGTCACAACTTAGACAAATAAGAATTAAATTTCTAAATTTTTCTTCACTTATTAAATGAGCAATAACATCCTTCTAAAATTACAATTTAGAAAAGAAAAAGAAAAAGGAAATTATATTTTCGCATTTCACATCAAAAAAAATGATTGATATAAGGAAATACGAAGAAAGAAAAAAGTTTGACATAAACCCAAATTTTGTTTGATATGAAAAAGATTTGGTTTTTTTTCAAGATTCATGTGATTTGAAGATATTATTTAATTATTTTTTAATAATCCTATTATTATGTTTAATATAAAACTTTAATATACTATTATAGTTTATAAACAAATAGTGGTTGAGTTTTTGAAGGACCATGTAGGAACGACGCCTTAAAGTTGAGGGAAACAATTCACATGGTGGATAACAATTGCGTTCACTCTATTTGACATTTGAAGCATCTCTTATCTATATAACTATTTACAAGTGGGACTTGTTTGCTTCAATTTTTATCAATATAAATATAATATATATATATGTGCAACAATTTTTTATTAAGCAGAGGGGAGTCATTTGAAATGTAAAGGGAAATTTAACTTTACTATTTTGTTTATTTATTATGTTTTTTAAGTTTTTTATAATAAAAATATTATTTTAAAATATTGAAAAATACTATTACACTTCCAATATTATTAAAATAATAAATATTATAATTAGAAATGAATCATATACAATCTTTTCAAATTTAAATAATTATAAAATAATATTAATGTAAAATGTATAGGTTAGAATAATAAACTTGTTATATAGGATTAGGAATTCAATCTACATTAAAAAGGGATTTTTATTTTTAAGAGGAGACTTGTATCATTTCTTTATAGGTATTAGATTTGTCACAATAGGATCTTATTTGACATTTCCCTACTTGGATCTTTCTGGATGCTTTAGCTCTTAAATGCTTAAAAAAATAATATCAAATTTATTAAATCACAGAGGCTCTAGGGCTTTCACTAAATGCCAACTCCATATTTTTATTTTTTTATGTTCTCTGACAACTTGGCCTACCTTGTGTTGATGTCAATTTTTTATGGAGACACAAGAGTGAGGTGAGTGAGTAAGGGGTTATCCATTAGGGAGGGCCTTGTTCTTGGTGCACAATGCATTGGTCTAATAATAACCTTTTGGTTGAGAAGTAAGCGGTATTGTTATTCCACCTCAGCATGTGGTTATGGCCTTCAAGATACTTTTAGCAATAAAAGTTCTCATCGTATGTATTGGGAGTGAGGTGGTTAAAAACATTTGCAAATTTATGCTACTCCAATCCAATGGTTGTAGGGAGATCTCAAGATGACACATTGACGCAAGAATTTCCAAGATTTCTTAGCATTGACTGATCTAATAATCCATTTAGCACAAAACACTTGGACAAACATTCTCACTGCCATAATAGTCATTCCTCCTCTCTCTTTGTGGTGTATTAGATGCTCAAACTCACTTTTGTGGAAACCCTTGTTTTATTCATGTTTTGGCATAAACACACATCATGATCACTAAATCGCTCATTCCTCCTTTGTCCCTCCTTTGTCTTTGAGGGTGTGATAGAGGCATGAACTCACTTTATATAAGCTCTTGTTTGTTTGATATATGGGCATAGATCTTCTCATATTACCTACTTGATTATGTATCATGTTATCCCCACATTTATGTGAACAACTCTAATTTATGCATACAATTATGACATCTAAGATTTAATTCTTACCTATAATCCTTAATAGAGGCTCTGATATGCATAAGAATGCATATTCTCCTTATAGAATAATGGAGCAATGTTTTTCTTCAAGCCATTAACAACACATTAGGTAAGTTTGTCATATTATCTCTAAAAACTATTAATTTAGTCTGTCACAAATACACAGATATGTGTATTCATGTTGATTTAAGCAAACACCTTCTTGACCAAATTATGCATAGCAATGGGGGCAACTTTGAAAACAATTACTAGATTATGAAAATATCGCCTTTTGTTACATACAATGGACTTGTGCGAGTAAGGGGATGTGCTAGCTTCTTGCTTAGCCACTATGCTCTAATAGTGGTCCAAATAAAAAATAGTAACCAACGTGGTGGAAAGGCTCCATGTCGATGGCAAGCATTGGCTCAACCCAACACAATGTTAAAACATTTAATCTAGTGGTTCGACAAATACCTCTATCTAATTCACTAAAAATTGTGCTAAATTTTTTTTATCACTCATATAATTATGACTTTGAATACAACATCCATAGACTTATAACTTGGGATACAATGATCATTCCTCTCATTTTCTTGAATAATAACTCCTTAGAAAAGTAAAAGGAAATACCAATCAAAATTTTCAAAACCGATTATGAATCAATCCCATGGACTTCAATAAATTATGCAAAGCAAATATCTCATTTAATGATTCAATAATCTTTGAACATGTAGAAGGTTAATCTAAACATAGGAAAAAATATAATGCTAGTTAATGGAAAAAAGGTTTATACATTCTTCTTTTATTTTTTTTAAATTGTCAAATACACAAAATATTATATATGTATATATATATAGTAGGAAAACCTATTATAATTCAATTGTCAAACCAACAGTGGGGACAACATCATTGGTTCTTATTCACTAATGCAAGTTGACTTATCATTGTTATTCGAGAAACCACACCACTTGTAATTACCCGTTGGTTTTTCATAAGGGACAAGATTTCACTCTTGTTAGATGTCTCTGGGCCTTGTTAAATTAACATATTTCCTTACATCCAAGAAAGACGAACTCTTAGCCATACAAAAACAATTAACGACAGAAACTCAACCAATTGAGCTAACGCTTGAGCATATATATATATATATATAGATGTAGATGTAGATGTAGATATAATTATAATTATAATTATAATTTTCAGTGTTATGTATATATTTCAATTATAAAAATGTATATTTATTATTGAAATTGGCTTGGTCTCATAATCATAGATGGGTTATTATATGTTCTCTTAATATGTTGTATAAAGCCTTATATAAAGTTGTAGTGCATTATATTGATATGATTTCATTGGTGTATAAATTCAAGTTTGTTATTGTTATAAACATGAATATAAATATAATTAATTAATTAAAAGAAAAGTTAAGAGACACGTGCCCTTTCACCTCATGACCATTCAATGCCATAAAGTAAATTGTCATAAAGGTTATTGTAGCATTTTCATTCATTTTATCAATAATTTATATATCAATACATTTATACAATTACATATATATTGTCTACACTCATTGCCTGCAATAGTGATATTGGAGCCTAGTAGAAATATTATTTTCTCTGCTCAATTATACACCTAAAACCATGTTATAGGTCATATCTTTGGTTCATGTAACAAATTATAGACAAGTAATTGTACCCTTCTGTGCCACATTTTGAATCGTTGCCACCATCACCCACTCCCTATCATATCAAGTGCCTGCTCTTCTATTTTCTCCATGTGACCATGTGTAAATAGCTCCATCATGTTACCATTCCATCCATCAGAACAATATGATGCATCTGTTTGTTGTTATGCCTATCTCCTCTTCCATCCCACACCACTATCGCACTATCTTTTCAACCCCTTGTCTACTGTCCTACACCACACTGCCACAACATGTACATTGTTCCTTCTATTTGCACCTACCTACCCATGCTGCCCTCCATTGTCGTTTTGTTCCACAGTTGATCACCATCCCCACTCTACATACAAAGTTGTTGACCATTTACATTTTATTTTAGTTTTTAATATTAAGTTAACAAAAAACAAAAGCAAAAATGACCCTATATATATGTGTGTGTGTGTGTGTGTGTGTGTAATATCCCTAATTGGGGTGTTGGAAACAATGCCAAAGGACATGGCGGAATCCTGTCACCCTACAGCCTCCTATCGCATTTAAGAGGGGGGATGGTGTGGCTATCCCACCCATGTAGTTGCACATGTAAATCATCTTCACATCCCTTTGCATTAAGATGGGAACACTCATTCTTGTCGTGAGCTCTTGGCCCATCTATTGTGTCTTTATGTTATTCTACAATCTCAATGATGTTTCCCAACCGCAAGTGGGATATTTCCCCCTTGATGTTGGATTTTTGGAAGCTCTGGCACATGGATATATTGGTCCCCTATAGGCTAGCCTTCATTGTACAACCCCTTTGTTGGAAATTCAAGCTTGGAGTTGGGAGATACTTGCAAAGGTAGTGAATCCTGGGACTTTGGAAGTGGTTTCAGCGAGGGTCAAAGCAGGAATGAGAGGCGGTTGGAGAGGAAATTCATTTATTCTACAACATATCAATGTTCGGTGGGCCGACAATAGTGGGGTAAATTTCCTTCTCCAGTTTTTGAAGAATTCTTAGTCTGTTTGCGTTTGCATGGTGGAATATGGTTTATGGTATGTAGAGCATCTTGGTGGTGTGGATCTTAATTGGTGTGCCTTGGGTTGTATGGATATTTCAACCTTCTTGTAGCTACTCTTTGTATGCCTCACCTCTTTCACTACTAGCTAATTCCATTCCCAAGCCAATTTGGAAGTTGAGCATTAAGTTTTTTTATTACACTATCTTGGTTCCTTTCGACTCCTCTAACTGGTCTACCCCTTTATTGGGGGGTGTCATTCATCGAGCTTATATTTCCTTTGATTCTATACCCTATCAACGTATGCGCTCTCGATGGGGGTCTGGAGGTCGAGGCCCTCAGGAAAAACCCAAGCTCAAACAGCTGCAGTTATCTTCCATTCCTCCAAAAATCTAAGAGGAATTTTGTCAATTAGAATTCTTAACCATTATTGGTCATCAAGCCTACTCTGAACCTGAAATCCAAACTAGAATATCTAGTTGGGTTGCAGACCTTAGGCATACCAGGGTAAGATGAAGCCAATATCTTAATTCCATCACCCTCTATTGGAAAATGAAGATGCTCCTAAGTATGGTCCTCAAAGAAAAGCACGAGGATCGCAATGAAATTATATCTTGTGTTAATGAAATCCAATGAGTCTAATGCCACCAACACTGATGCAGGAGCATCTATCTCAGGGTGAACAAAAATGAGAGTGTTTGTTTCACAAGTTACGTGTAGACAGATTGGACAGGCCATTATACCTGAAACTTTCAGTTCTTTTACATTTTTATTATTTAGGGGTTAACAGTATGATATGTTTTTCTTAATTTCATTTAGTTTTTAGTTGTTGTTATGAGTTAATCTTAAAATTAGGTGGAAATAAAAAGTAAACAGTTAACCGATGAAATTTTCTTGTAACTGCTGGCAGTTTCTAAAACTTCTTAGCAACTCATACAAAAGATGAAAATGAAACATTTGAAGAGGAGATTTGGTTGGCCCAAAAATAGAACAATTGTAATTACACGACATATAAGAATTTCTTTTGCAAAAAGATGATCCATGTCCATTCGCAATTGAAAACCATTTTATTTACTTTTCTTTTCTAATTATCTATCGGTATTGTTGCATAAAGAGAATACAGTGTTGTAAACTGGTAAAAAAAAACAAACAGAGTTTTGCTACAGGCATTAGAAGAGCGATCGAGAGAAAATGGGCATAAATACAGTGAACCCACGAATGAAGTCATAGAGAAGAATAAAAGTCTACCTACTGCTATCATATTTTACCGTGTGTTGAAATAAAAACAGTCACCAGAATAACCAGAAGAGTCCATGCAAGCATACAACGAATACAACAATTACCATGTACATATCCATTGAAACACTGAATTTGCTTCTACAAAACATCATTAAAGTAGCAGTTCTATAAATAAATATAATAGTCAAACAAGCCCAGAAGTAAACAATTACATGGCTCGTTCTGACAAATACACTGACTCAAAACCCCAACGGCATTAAACAGAGAAACTAAACCATAAGTGCCAATACCATAACCAATTCATATTTGTGTAAAGAAAACTCAGAGCCGTGATAGCATATAGTGTCAAGCCCGATTACAACAGTGGCTTTCATGCTAAGACAAAGTCAACTTATCGACAGAACTATCCTAACGACAGAGAGAGAGCCGAGGCTCAACTAAACAGGAATCCTAGACACCCATAAGCAAAAATAGGGTAAGGCCCTACCCGTTTTGGGGTCAGCAGCAACACGACTGTCGAACAGAGCCATTGACCACGTCAGAAGCACCGACGTGCCACCTGAAAGAGGAGACCACCTAGCATATTAGTGACCAGAGGGCGTAGAAACTCAGAGACAAAAAGAACCTAAACAGAGTCAGGGTTTATGAATACAGTAACATACCTGAGAAGCAGCGCTGGATGGGAGGAAGAGCCTCAACGGGTTGCCAACCTCCAAAGGGACCTTGCTCACATAGGAGCAAAACCCTTAGAGACACAGAAAGAGCAACCGAGCAGTTAAATAAAGGAAAGAGGACTTACCACCGTTTGCAAAGAAGTGGAAGATGAATGCTAAGACCCTCGACGGCAGCAACCTGGAGCAATGGCAGACAAATAGCAGTCAACCCACAGAAAAACTCAGTAAAGAAAGACAACAATACAATGACAAGTGCGTAAAAGAAATAGAGGCTAGAACAAGCTTCCACTAGAACTAGACAACAGAGAATCCCTATAGCAGACCACGGAGGGCAAAAACCTGAGTCCTTTGAATCCATCATCGGAGTAAAAGGTGCACACAAAAGCATTGTGTTAGCAAAAACCGAACAGCAGAACCAAGTATAGCTACAAACCATCGATGGAACCATCAACCAGAGCTAAGGTCGAAGCCAAAGCACCATCATACCAAACAAGCCACAGACAAGAAAAAAGAGCAGTCGAGAAACCCTCTCAGACTGCAGAGAAAAAACTAAAATTCCAAATGATTTGAGAGTGGGAGAGTAAACATAAGTCAGAGTGTGCAACCCGAGGGCAGGACAGGTGTTCCATCACAACAATTGCCAAGTACCACGCAATGAACCTCTAAACCAAAATATCTATTCGTATAATCACCCCATTAATTGTTATATTAATCATTCATTAAGTCATCCAGTTTTCAAAGGGGTTGGTCCCATCAAATTTTGGTATCAGAGTAGGTTTGAGTTTTTGTAAGAAATGGAAGTTGGAAGACGAGGTCATGGGAGAGGTGCTTGGAGAGTAGCAGAGGAGGATTACAGGAAGAGATTAGGATCCTTAGTGCCCGGTTGGCGACAGTAGAAGCAGGAAGGAGAAGGGATCCAGAAGTAGGAGATGACAGTGAAGAAGAAGTTGTAGTTGCGACAGATGGATCAGATGAGGAAGGACCTGAAATTAGGTTATTGAGGTCAGTCTTGTTGGCTAGCAGTAACCCTAAGCTAGAAATTCCAAATTACGATGGCAGCTTATCCACAAAATTTCTGTTGGATTGGATGAGAAAATTGGACAAATATTTCGAATGTGAAGAGGTTAGCGAAGATCGGAGAGTTAAATTTGCAGCAACCAAGTTGAAAGGACATGCAGCCTTGTGGTGGGACAGTGTCCAAGCATAGAGAAGAAAGATGAATAAGTTGCCTATTAAGACATGGTCGAGAATGGTGGCCAAGATGAAGGTCAAGTTCTTGCACAAGGACTACCAAATCGCTTTGCATTGACAAGTACAAAATTTGAAGCAGAGAGGAATGACGGTGAAAGAATATATTGAAGAATTCTACCGGGTGAATTTGAGAGCTGGGTACACGGAAGACACCCCGGAAAAAACAGCAAGGTATGTGAATGGCCTAAGGCTAGAAATATTGGATGAGATAAGCATTCTCTCCCCAAGGAACATAGAAGAATCATACCAGAGTGCCATGAAGGCAAAGTAGAAGATCACAAGAAAACATAATGCCAAGAGAGGACGAGGGACAGGCTGAGGGAGAGGAGAATCCTATGGCAGAGAGTGAACTGCCAACAATAGTGACGATGTTAGGCCCCTATACTACTAGTGTAACCCCTTATTGTTATTAGTACAACCCACTTATTATATTAATGTACCCATGTAGTGCCCATATTGTTACTATTGTGCCCCATAGAAGCCCCTATTGTTATTATTGTTGCCCTTACATTTATTATGTATGTAGCTCTGATTATTTAGACCCCTTGACTCCTATATATAGAGGGTCTTTTCATTTGAATCATCCAAGAATTGTTCATTTATGTAATGTAAAGGAGGTTGCCCCCTCGAAGAGGTTGAATTCTAAGGCGTTGATCTATCTTTTCTATCTTTTATTGAGCTGGTTCATAACAGACGAAGGCAGCAAATCCAAGACTTCAGGGACAGCAGAAAAAGGAGACAACACTAGAGGAGGAAGGCCATATCAGCGAGGAAGGGGAAATGGTAAAGGCAGAGGAGCTGCCTACCAGTGCTACAAGTGCCACAAGTGGGGGCACAGGTCTTTTGAGTGTCCTGAAGGGGAACAAGCTGGTCAAAGAGGAGCATATGTCGCACAACCAGAGGAAGCAGAAGCACCACCCCACGAAGTAGAGAATGTGTCAAAAACAAGGGAAGCCTTAGTTTTGAATAAAGTATTGTTGAAGCCAGCAAAGGAGACAGCTGAACAAACTCAAAGGAAGGCATTATTCTGGACAATTTGTAAGTCACACGCTGCAAGCTGATTATCGACAGTGGGAGGATAGATAATCTTGTTGCCACAAAGATGGTGGAGAAGTTGGGTTTGAAGCGGCTAGAGCACCCCACTCCCTATAAGGTGTCGTGGTTGCATAAAGGCCATCAATTGTTGGTTGATGAACAGTGTGAAGTTGAGTTCCATATTGGCAGGTATAAGGACAAGGTTATTTGTGATATTATGCCTATGGATGTATGTCATATACTGCTAGGAAGGCCATGGCAGTATGACAGGAAGGTAGTTCATGATGGAAAGAAAAATTGTTACAAGTTTTTCAAGGATGGGATTAAGCACACGCTTGTGCCCATCAAGGAGGAGGAAGCAGTAGAAACAAGCGGAACAAAAGTGTTGTTGATGGGTGGAAAACAGTTTTTAAAGAAGATTGAAAATAATGAAGTGAACTATGCTATTGTGAGAAGGACAAGAACAGTGTTGTTGCACACAATTTTTTTTGATTTACTTGCAGGAATTCAACAACATTGTAGTGGACGATTTACCAGATAAATTGCCTCCTAAGAGAAGTATCAGTCATCACATAGACTTTATGCCTGGAGCTAGTTTCCCGAACAAGGCAGCGTACCGAATGAGTCCTAAAGACAATGAGGAGATTAGAAAACAGGTATATGAATTACTGGATAAGGGGTTGATAAGGGAAAGTCTAAGTCCCTGCGCAGTCCCAACAGTTTTAGCTCCTAAGAAAGGAGGAGAGTGGCGGATGTGCACAAATTCAAGAGCCATCAATAAGATTACCATCAGGTACAGGTTTCCATTACCATGGATGGATGGCATGATGGACTATTTGAGTGAGGCAACATATTTCTCGAAAATTGATCTGAAGAGTGGTTACCACCATATTCGAATCAGGGAAGAGGATGAATGGAAGATTGCCTTCAAAACTAACGAAGGACTGTATGAATGGCTGGTAATGCCATTTGGATTGAGTAATACCCCTAGTACCTTTATGTGTTTGATGAATGAGATGTTAAAAGAATTCATCGAGATGTTTGTGATTGTATATCTTGATGATATACTAATTTTCAGCAAAACTATAGAAGAACATTTTCGACACCTTCGAAGTGTACTGGAAAAGTTGTAGCAAAACAAGTTGCTGATAAATCTTAAAAAATGTTCTTTTCTTCAAAGGAAATTGGTTTATTTGGGTTTTTTTATTGCAGAAAATGAGATGAAGATGGACTTAGAGAAAATTGCAGCAATCAAAAGCTGGTCATCCCCAAAAAGTCTGTTTGAGGTATGTAGTTTTCATGGGTTGGCAAGTTTTTTATCATAAGTTTATAAGAAATTTAGTGAGATCTGTGCACCTATGTTGGATACTATAAAAAAGGCAAGTCAACCTTTCTGTTGGACTGAGGCAGCAGAGAAAAGCTTTCAACTGCTGAAGAAGAAGATTACTGAGAGACCAATCCTGAGATTGCCATATTTTAACAAGATTTTCCTGGTTCGTTGTGATGCCAGTGGTACAGCCATTAGGGCCGTACTCAGCTAGGAAGACAAAACTGTTGCTTATTTCAGCAAAAAACTGAATGAAAGTAGGCAGAAGTACTCATCTTATGACAAGGAGTTCTATGATGTCATCCAAGCATTGAAACATTGGAGACACTATTTGTTGGGGAATGAATTAGTTTTGTTTTCCGCTAATTCTGCATTACAATACGTTATGCAGCAGCATAAGCTGAACCACAAGCATGCAAAATGGGTTGAGTACTTGCAGAGTTTCACGTTTGTCTTGAAGCATATCATGGACAGGCCAACAAGGTAGCAGATGCATTGAGCAAAAGAGCTTTTCTCTTACAAGAGAGTATGATACAAGTATTGGGTTTTGAGCACTTGAGAGATTTGTATCAAACAGATGCAGATTTCAAGGAGGCTTATGAAGCCTGCCAGAATCCTTTATTGAGGAACAATAGTCCATGGGTGGACTATAACTTACATGAGAAGTTGTTGTTTAAAGGGGGAAAACTATGTATTCCCGACTGTTTGATGAGGGAGAACATCCTTCGGGAGAAGCACAGCGGAGGTCTTGCCAGACATTTTGGCATTGACAAAACCTTGGAACAACTTAGTCACTTCTATTACTAGCTAAAGATGTGAACGGTTGTGTAGTGATTTGTAACTAGATGTAGAGTGTGTCAGTTGGCAAAAGTGTAGGAATTTACAGGGTAAGTTCCTCAGACAGAACACCAAAAGGACACCGCTCACAAACAGATCACAGATCAATACACCAGTATTTTGACGTGGTTAAAACCCTCAGAGAGGGAAATAGTCTACGGCCTGCGCCAACGTGGCTACTACAGGCAATTTATTAATAAAAGAATGAAAAATTTACATAAGCTTCTCTCATGCACGGTTAACCTACAAATGACCCTCCATGCGCTTTAAATAGAATTCATGGACCAATCGGGTGTCAAGCCACGGATCAAGTGTCGGTAATACCGAGGAGAGAATGAACCGTCGGATCACTACATATCGTGCCCGTCGGATTGTAAGTTACAAAATGTACAACGGTAAAGAAACACACTTTACCTAACTCTATACCTAACTCTATACTAGACCAAGTTGAACTTAACTATTCCTATGTGTCGGAATATCCTAACATCCCCCCTTAAGAACAACTTGGGATAGGATTGAAGGATTTTCAAATATGACACAATAGGAGAAGGAAGGAGGCACTAGAGCCTATCCCCCCTTAGTGACAACTTCCTGAACTCCAAGCATGTATCGAAGTTTAGTGAACTTCGCCTCTGTGAGAGCCTTTGTGAAGATGTCTGCAACCTGATCATCTGTTGAACAATATTGCACTTCAAGAACATGGTCATGAATGAGTTTTCTGATGAAGTGCATGTGTAGTTCAATGTGTTTGCTGCGCTGATGCTGGACTGGATATTTGCATAGCTGAATGGCACTTTGATTATCACACCAAAGTGTGGTTGGATGCTGCTGCTCAAAGCCAAATTCTGATAGGATCTGACGAAGCCACAAGGCTTCCTTACT
>APFE030272685.1:0-15824 GCA_000404065.3 Pinus taeda | reverse complement strand
TTAGTATGATCAATAATTTTAAATGAACTTGTAGAAACCGCTAAGGAAATTGCATGAATATTATGATCTCTTGGAATATAAGTCAAATTAAAAGCATTAAAGAAATTTTCAACTGAATCCCAAACTTCATTTCGGTAAGACCTAAGCCTAGGATGCTTGGTCTGGCAAATATTTCTCACTTGTTTGACA
This sequence comes from Pinus taeda, assembly GCA_000404065.3. Taxonomy (NCBI): domain Eukaryota; kingdom Viridiplantae; phylum Streptophyta; class Pinopsida; order Pinales; family Pinaceae; genus Pinus; species Pinus taeda. The sequence goes on along the minus strand of APFE030272685.1, from coordinate 15,635 downwards.
ATAAATTCTCAGTTAGTAAAAACACTTAAGTTTTGAACCTTTAAGATTTTGGCTAACTGGAGTCCTAAAAGGAAAGCTTCATATTCAGCCACATTATTTGTAACTTCGAAGTCGAGTTTGCATGATTGGGTAGTATTTTATTTTTCTGGTGAAATTAAAACTACCCTAGCTCCTACTCCATGTTTTGTACAAGAACCATAAAAGAATAATTTCCATACATCAGTTTGATTTGTTATAGGACTTTCAATTACATCTTCAATTTTAACATGAGTTTCATGTGTTTGGTTTGAAGAGAGTTGAAAGCAACCAAAATCTTGATCAATTGCATAAATGGGATGGTTCCTTGATTGGTCTGTTTTGCAAACAATGTGCACAAATATTACTTCTCTATATAACCTTTGTTGTTCTCCTCCATAAACTGGAATAGTGGCATAAGACATATCCATCTGAAGAGTTCCCCCTAATTTGGCACAACATGACCTAGAAAGGAGCATTTCAAATTTGGGAGGGATATTTGTGACAACTATATCAAGCACCACCCTTTTCACTGGAATTTGGGAAAGGGTGACTACTAAATCCTTAATAAATCCTAAGCAAGGCACCCTTTTGGAATTCAAGGTGTACAAGTCATGATAGGATCTAGTTATGTCAAGTTTCAAATGGTCCATGATATTTTTTGGCATGAGGTTATGTGATGCTCCAGAATCAAGCATACAATTGTACAACATGGAATCATTTGTCTTAAGATTTACATAGACAGGAGGCACTATTTCATATATCATATCTGAGCTAGGACCAATGACAACTGTTGGTTTTTCATCTTGCAGACTAATGATATCAATTTCAGCATCAACTGAGGTGTTTTGTATCCATTTGGAGACTTGATTTTTATACCCATGGTTTTTGGAAAGTTTTGAAAGTGGAATTGGGATTTTAACTCTTTATAACTCTTTTTCAACATTAAATGTAGTCAAAACATTCTTTTCATTTTGAGCAGTATTAATTGACTGATTTAATGGTCGAATAATATTTGTTTGAGTTTTAGTAGCCTTGGTTCAAGGTTGAATTATTGGAGGTTCCTTGGGAGGTCTTCCAGGGCTGGGTCTAAGCCTAAGATTATATATCTTGTTTAACTCTGCAATTAAAAATTCTGACAAGGCATGGTATCTAGAAACTTGTGAGGATTCTTGATCTCCTTGAACTTGATTTTGCTATGAGAGAGGAATAGTGACTATTTAACTAGAGGAAGTATCCATGTTATTAATGCCTTCAGTGACAGTCATAGTATTTTAATCAAGTTGTTGATCATCTATCAGTAGAGGAGTTAGAACTTGTTGATCATTACTAGGTCTCTGAAGAATTTGTAATTGTGGATTCCTTTTATATTGACCTTGATTTTGATTTTGGGGTCTAGTAACTATTTGTTGAACTATCCTAGGTTGAGTCTCAATCTTGGAAATCACATTGAACATATTTCTAAGAAGTGAAGTTATTTCATCTATTTTATAATCCTCGGTTTTAATTTCAAAAGAAGAAGTAGAGGCTTCTTGACTAGTTTTGAGTTTTCTCTGTGTCTTTTCCTCTTTAGCCTTTAAAGTGGCTGAAGAAGCTCTATTTGCTTCTACCTCTATAGCATTAGTTTTCATATCTTCAAGATTTCTTGAAGTTCTTTCTCTTAACATAATAACAAAATCATCTTCGAAAGCTTTTGAAAATCTTGATTTGGCTGCTGCTACAGGGAGTTACAATCAACATGCATCCTATGGTAAAGTTTGTTGAACCTTTTGATAAAATTGGAGACATGTTCACCATACTTTATTTTAAGTTTATCAAACTCATTTAAAAGGTAAAGAGCATCTTTCTTCACTCCCCATTGATTTTTAAATATATTTGTTAGTTCTTCCCAATTTCTAATGGAGTTAGCAGGTAACTACCTAAGCCAAGTTCTAACATTTCCTTCAAGAGACTAAACAAACAACCTCATGCAGACATTATCTTGATCTATGTTCATGTTATCTGCAAAGTCTAGGAAGGCTTGAAGATGATCCCCAGTTGAAGGACCAATTTCTCCATTACACCTAGGAAGGTATTTCAAATATCCATTTGGAAAAGCATCAAGGACTTGTGGTAAAACTAAAGCTGCATATATTGCCTGTACAATGGGTTGGAATGCCATAGTAGAAGATGCTATATGAGATTTTTGTGAGGATGATGAAAAGGAAGAGGAATATGGTAATAAAGAAGGGGAAGATGGTGAAAGAGGGGGTGAACTACTATGTGGAGGTGAATTAGGAGGAGATAAAGGAAGTGGAGACTTCTTGAATGATTTTAGAGGAGTTTTAATTACCAGCTTGTGGACCTGAGATTGAATATCCTCTTTTGTTTCAAAAAGTGGATTTGAATATACAAAAAAGGTCCCTTCAGGTTGTCTAGAAGTAGAAGATTCAGGTTGTTCAGAAGTGTAATGAAATGAATAAGTGGTAGGGGAAATAAAGTGTGTAGGTGTGTATTCAGGTAAGTGAACACCCAGGTCAGACTCAGATTTAGGAGATCCCAATGGAAGTGGGGTTTCTGGATGAGATTCAAGAGAATGAATAAGGAAAGCTGATTTGAAATCAACTCCCCTATCTAACATTCAGCAACCCTAGGTGATAAATGAGTGGTATCTGGATCAAATGGAATTTTACTGTAGGGATCAAAATGTATAGTATCTTCAGTGTGTAAAGTTGAAGTGGAAGAAGATGGTTGATGTCTTCATTTGGAACTGGTCCTTTTCATAAATTTCTCTGGATTTGACAGAGGATTAACTTTGTCAGAATCAAAATGAGATCTTGTGTGCTTAAAAGGTGCTAGTTTGGCACAGTGGAGTTGCGAGGTGGAGGACTTTGACCTATCTAAACCTTTCGCCACCTTAAATGAATAGGATTAGTATCATTGTCCTAGGGAAAACTTAATGAAATTAGAATCCCCGTAAATGGCGCTAGATTGATGTTGTATCTCTGAGATGATAATGGTCAGCTATCATGCCAGGGCATCTAAGATAATTGTTTTAGGGTTTTTTGTTTTTTTTTTAATTTGGAGGACCAATGTATGAAACAAATGTAAGACTGTAATGCCTAACCTTTTGAATAATATTAATATTAAAACATAGGGCTTTTATTAAAATTCACACAGTGATATAGCTTGTATGGTGGTGAGCAGAAACAAAGAAATGATATGATTATCACAATCTGCAAATTGAAAATTAAATAATCATAAGTATGAAACCTTTAAACTATGTTCATAAGGTTTAACAAAACATGCTTAAGATTAAAAAATATGCTGATGATTTATTGATTTAGAGGGAATCAATTAAACAAACAGTTCATTAACTCATTCTCTTTACATATTATCACTTCAGAAGCTTATAGGAATAGATTGAAACCCAATTATTCCTACCTAGTTATCTCTGTAAGACATAAGAATATGAAGAAAAACATAATAAATAATACTGGAAAAACTTACAGGAAACACAAAACTGTGTAAATCAGAATTCAGAATCCTTTGCTTTTATATTAATGATCCAGAAAAGTCAAGTACATCAAATGCTTTCAAATGATTCTTCAAAGGTGCAACCCTTGGTAACTCGTAAAGAGACTTATTTATACAACAGTAGAACTGAGAAAATATCCTAAACTATTTTACAAAAATAGATTATTAAAAAATGAAAAATAAAAACTACTAGTTGATTTGGCACTATTTCGATGCCAAGGTATTGATCACTGTTTCTAAAAAACTAAAAACTGTTGAAGCTGGCTGACTATTCGTCCAAAAACTGAATGTTGTTAGATCACCCTTCAGTCAAGTAAATCTATCAATTCTTCCCAAAATTTCTTATCTGGGATAGAAATATTGGTTACTATCTTGTAAACTTCATCCATCTCTGTATATTTAGTAAAAGTAGGATTTACTAAAATTATGTGTCTGATTTCATTTAAAATAAAGAAAGTATCCCTGAGTGTATTTACTATTAGTGCTAGTGTTGCTGAATCTCTGATGTTTGAAACTGAAGGTGCATGTTTGCCCAACTCTGTCAACTTCTGAACATAATCCTCAATTGACATCAACATTTCATTAATTAAAAGCATAGATGGTAAACCCTTGCTGGTCAAGGGTTCTATTTTGCTGAAAAACCTCTGAACTATGGTATTGACATTGCTGCACTTTTCCTGTAGCTGAAGGGTGAGATTTTTCTTGGTGATGATCTTCTTTACCTCCAATATAGTTGTATTTTTGTAACTTATGCCTAATTCCTCAAGCTCATATCCATATTTGGAATTTAGAAATTTGATTATATCAGAGGCAATTTCTGGCATATCCTCCAGCTCCTTGGTTATAGTCTCCACTGCTTACTGGGCTTTTTCTAAGAGATCTTTTTGATCAAACACTATCTTGATAAAGGGCCAAATATCCTTGATTGATTCTATTATTTTTTCCCATAGGATTTCCTTTGCTAAACCCAATTTGTTTCCTATTAAGGATTCTTTGAGTTCTCTCTGTAATACTTTAATCTGACCTTTGACTCTGTTCAATTCAGCGCATGTGAATTGTCAGCTACTGACTTCATAAGTTCTAACTCCTTGAGTTCATCCTTTAGTTTCTTAATTTCTCCTTCTGGATAGACAGGTTCTGAACAACTTCAACAATCTGTTCAACTCCTTTTGCTGCACTTGTAGTCGATGTTGTAGCTGTACTGGAATCTTTGCTGGTGGGAATTGCTGTAAGGGGGGAATATATCCATTGGAATTTGAGTCATGTTAACAACTTCCTGTTTTTCCTTTACCAATTTCTCCATCTTCTCTTCCATTTATTAATCTACAAATTCTTCTCTATGATAAGCTTCATCATGTCAGAATTTTGAGTTTCTGTCTCCTAGATTTATTTGGCCATTGGGTCCTCATAGGTTGGAAATTTTAGCTATTTCTTTAATGCTGCAAATTCAACATTCTTCTTCTTAATGAGCTCTTCTACATTGTTTATGTTTGAGGGATCATATCCCATCTTCAGCACTAGATTCTCCAAGGATTGGATCTTGGTATCCTTTGCTAATGAGGATACTTTCTCCAACTTTACCTGTGACTGAGTGTTGGTCAGGGTAACCTGCATTTTTGACAAACTCATGGCAGTGTTTGTCAAGGTGGAAGCAATCATCTGCCCAATTTGTTTGTGCATCTCAATTGGGTCAATTGGCTGCACATCCTTCACATTGAACTAAAAAGAAGTATGTTTTTTATATTGAGCAGCAGTCCTAGGCTGTGGAACTTGGGTTTGCAAGAAAGCCATCTGCATCTTTCCCTTCTCAGAATCGAAGACTGAAAGAAGCCTAGCTTCAGAGTTGGAAGAATGCTTCCGGAACTTGATGTAGGTGTTCAATTTTAATTCTTCATTTTTCCTTTTGATCTCACTGAAGACATGAAAAATGTCTTCCTCCTTATCTTTTGTAATGCCTCCACTAGTTTAAACTACTTGTTGTTCATGAGAAGTATTAGAATGAGTTGGGGACTGTGTATATTATCCACCAGACTATGTATAAAGCATGGTCTCCCCCATTCCATAAAATGATGTCATCTGAGGTTCATTTGTGGCACCAACAATTATAGAGATCTTAGGTATCTTTTTCCTTTGTACAACACTAAAGCCCTGACTTGTTGCTTCAGTTGTAGGTGAAGACTATTCTTCCCTCCCTCTCTTGGCTGTCTTTTCTTGTGCAAGTGGAGTTTGCACATTAGATGTAGAAACTTCCTTCTCTTCAACCTCTTGGAGGATGTTCTCTGTCCATTCCAACTGATTTTTATACTGTTCTATCTCAGGTCTGGCTATGTGATGATATGGTGTAAATTTATTCTCCACCCTAAGTTTGGAAATCACTCCCAATGGGTCATAAGACCAAGTGAAACTGATACCAAACTTCATATCCTTTATTAATCTGTCTGCTTCCTCTCCTACTGCCCTGGTGTTATAGATGAATGGACCAACTTGGGCTTTCAGCTTGAATTGTGATTTCTTATTGGCAGCCACAAAGTGTACTTCATCTTCATTTAATCTTTGCCTTAAGTATTCTAGTGCAAATATTTTAATAGGGAGGTACTTGGGCAGTTTGTAGGGTGGAAGCTGACAACCATAAACCCTGATCTTTGTGTAGTTTTGGTAACAATACCAATCCCATGTTGTACCTTGATCAACCAACTGTAATTCTTTAATAATCTCCTCACTGATCCTTGGTACTAGAGTGCTGCTCATAAGAGTGATAGCTAGATGAATAAACAATTATATGAATTGTTTATATGTGAACTCTTGTTTTTCCTTCATCCCCATTGAAGTCTAGAATATCACTAATTGTTGATTTCCTTCGTCATCTAACTTCTGTAAAGAAAATGGGAATTTGTCTCCCTGAAAATATATAAAAAGGTAAACAAGTACTAAAGTATACTTGAATACTTCTTCAGTATTGAACTTGCCAAATTGCTCATGTATGGCTTCAACAATGAAATTACTAAAATCATAAATAACAATGGGTTTAGAATCAGTAGAAAACATGGATAAGAAACAAAGGATGGCTTCATTGACAGACATATAAGAGTTATAACCAAGAAAATAGGACAAAATAATGGTAATTTGCTTGGTTCTGATATCTCTCAACTTCCATTAAATGATATAGGAGAACTTTGTGTTCATCTCTCAAGAGGGAAATCTAAAACAAGGAAAGGGCCAAGAGATCCTTCTCTTGTTAGAGTAAACAAATCTGCAACTAGATCTGTAAGTAGGGTAGAAATTGGCAATATGCTTGATGAATTTAAAACTGACATTTTTGGAAGCCTTAGTGAGCAATTAGACACCCTTAAAATGAAAAACAAGAAGAAAACTAAAGCTGATGCTTTAGCCATTTTATGTCCAAAATACAAAAAAAATGCTCTAAGGGAATGCCCTTTAGATGCAAAAATTGTAGAAACTTCTATGATTTTCTCAGAAATTCATGAGACCAAGGGTTGTCCTTCAATCCCAGGTCTTAAGGCTGTCTTTCAAGAAGAAACCGTCCCAAATTTTGCAGAGCTTCTTTGTTTTGTTGCTATAAGACCTTGGCAGGGGCCACAAAACCAGGGATTTAACAATCAAATGTATCTTCAACCCCCACTAAATTGGAATTCTTGGCAGCAACCTTGGCCTCAACCTCAACCTCAATCTCAATCTCAACCATGGGCACAAGGAGTACAAAATCCTTATGGGAGATTTTCTCAATATTACCAATATCCTCCATCATATTAGAATTATCCTCCCCCACATATTCAACAACAAAATCAGCAGCCACAACTTGAAAATAAAAATCCTCAACTTTCGTTCCCATTTCCACAACAACCTCCACAACAAAACCAAAATCCTCAACTCTTACTGCCATTTCAGCAGAAACCAAATCAGCTACCTGCCTAACCATTACCAAACCCCAACAATAAAAACCCTCAGAATGCTTACATGGTAGAAGGACAACAATTTCGAACTTACATGATTACTCCCCTATATCTTAATGATGTTCAACTAAGATGTGGAAGGATATTAGAAAAGGAAAGACCTTCAGTAGTTATTCAGGAACAAGATAGTTATGAGGAAAATTCTCCAAAAGTAAATAAAAATTTTGAGGGAACATCTCTCCAAAACCAAAACATTGAAAAACAAAAACAAAAAGAATGAGTGAACACAAATCCTATCATTGAGCAACCAACATCTACTTCTAGAACTCCTTTTCTTGAAAGACTAAAAATTGATAGAGGGGTAGAAAAACAGATCTTGTTGCCCAATTATGAATTTCTAGATGAATTGAAGAATATTTGTATAAAAATTTCTTTGCTACAAGCCATTAGAGAAATTCCAATTCTAGCCAAAACAATAAAGGAGTTGAGCATAAAAAAACCAGGAAGAAAAGCAAAGGAAACAAAAAGAATTCACCTGATAGGAAAAATAGCAAACATAATGATGGGCAAAATTTCCTTACAAAAATATGTGGATCCAAGAAGTCCAATTCTCAAACCACATATTAATGGAATTGAAATTCCAAATGCATTGATTGACTTAGAGGCAACTATAAACATCATGAGTAAACAAACTATGGAGTAGCTTAAAATTCCTAATCTTCTCTACACACCTACCTTACTACAACTAGCAAATAGATCAGTAACTAAACCAGATGGTGTGCTAGAAGATATTTCAGTATCCTTAGATTCTTGGGAATATCCTGTTGATTTCATGATCTTAACTCCCAAGAAAAATTTAGGAGGACATCCACTCATATTAGGAAGACCGTGGCTAGCCAGAACTGATGCTTTTATTAGCTGCAGATCTGGTGACATGTGTATTTCTGATGGTAATTCAACAAAGGAATTTACTCTGTATCCTCCAACAAAAGAAATCATAGAAATAGATGACAAAGAATGGATTGATGATGAAGATGATATCCAACCTCTCTTTACTATTTTAGAAATTAGTGAAGATAGTCAAATTTTGAATACATTGGAAAATTTTGAATCATCTTCAGAATATGATCCTGAGCAATTTCAAGAAAAATCTAATGTTGAATATTTTTCATCTAGGCATATGTCTCTCTATTATATGGAAGAGTTTGGTAGCTCTACAATTGAAATTTTCCCAGGTAGGACATTGAACATAAACAAAAACTTGGAGAAATACAACAAGAAGAGCTAATCAAAACATTACAAAAACATTCTGTTGCATTTGCATGGGAATATACCGACATGAAAGGCATTGATCTTAAGACTTGTATCCATCACATCTATATTGAGGAAAAAAATAGACCTATCAGACAACCTCAGAGAAGGATGAATCCAAATCTTAGAGAGATTGTGAAAAAGAGCTCCAAAGATTACTGAATGTAAACTTTATTTACCCAATTTCAAATAGCCATTGGGTTTATCCTTTGGTAATTGTGCCTAAAAAGAATGGTAAATGGAGGGTGTGCATAGATTAGCGAGAATTGAATAAAGCAACCCTTAAAGATCATTTTCCTTTGCCTTTTATAGATCAAGTGTTAGATACATTAGCAAGTAAGAAGTATTTCTCATTCCTAGATGGTTTTAGTTGTTATAATCAAATTCAGGTAGCACCTGAAGATCAGGATAAGAGCACATTTACTTGTCCATGGGGAAATTATGACTACCGAGTACTTCCTTTTGGGTTATGTAATGCACCTGCAACATTCCAAAGAGTAGTAATATAATTTATTTCTGATTTGAATATCATTAAATTTTGTCGATTTATATTTGTTTAGTTTTTAATATAGTCTATGGAAATACATTTGAAGAATCTTTGGAAATTGGAAAAGTTCTTAAAGATGTAGGCAATAAACCTTTCACTTAAACCATAGTTTTTTTGATGTTTACAAAAGTTTTGTTTTGGAATCACATTTCAGGAGATGGGTTAAAGTTGACATCTAAGTTGAAGTTTTCTACATTTTGACAAATCTCATTATAAATAGTAGTTATTTCAGAACAAATCCTGCCTGTACCATTGTTGTTTTTTGAAGACCATATTTTCTTCTGAAAACACAATTCTATAGGTTCAATTACTTATTGGGGGGGTTCTGGTCGAGCCCTTTTGCACACCTCCCCCTCTCGATGGTGGCCCTTATGGTATTATCAATTCCAAATTATCGAAAGGATGTTAGAAGTTTTCTGGGATTTACAGGGTACTATAGAAGATTTATAGAAAACTTCACTAAAATAACATCCCTGCTCTTCAAATTTCTTACCAAAGATTGTGAATTCAATTGGAATTCAGATTTCCAGTTGGCATTTGAAACCTTGAAAACAAAAATTTCTGAAGCACCCATATTAAGAGGTCGAAATTGGAAACTCCATTTCGATATTTCAACAGATGCTTCAGATACAACTTTGGGAGCTGTATTGGGACAAAAATATTTAATTCCTTATGCCACAATACAAGTAAGAATTTGACTCCCACTGAGTTGAATTATACTGTGACTGAAAAGGAATTTTTAGCTGTTGTTCATGCAATTAACAAGTTCAGACACTATATAACAGGCTATGAGACCTTTGTTCATACAAATCACTCTGAAATTAGATATTTCATGAATAAACCTATTACTAATAGCAGAATTACAAGATGGCTTTTACTTTTGCAAGAATTCAACATTACTGTGCTAGATAGACCAAGAAAACAAAACACATTTGCTGATTTCTTGTCTAGGATTCAGAATATCAAAGAAGATTCTCTGGTTGAAGATAAGTTTTCTGATGAATATATTTTTACAGTAACTACTCAAACTCCTTGGTTTGCAGATATTGCTAATACTTGGCCATAGGGAAGTTACCTTCACATTTGTTTCCTAGAGAGAAAAGAAAAATTATTTAGGAAAGTGCAATATATTCATGGATCACTAACGAATTGTATAAAACAGGGCCAGATCTTATGATCAAAAGATGTGTAAGGGAAGATGAAATGCCTGAGATTCTTAAGGCATGTCATGATGAGCCATGTGGTGGACACTTTGATGACAAGAGGTCAGCCTATAAAATCCTTTCTTTAGGATATTATTGGCCATCCATCTTCAAAGATGCTAAAGAATATGTCAGGAGATGTGACAGCTACCAAAGGGTAGGGAAACCTGGTCCCTCAAATGAAATGCCACTACAAACTCAGGTACTCATCGAACCTTTTGAAAAGTGGGCCTTAGATTTTGTTGGACCAATTAATTCTCCATCTAAGCAGAAAACGTATATATTGGTGTGCATTGATTATGTCACTAAATGGGTAGAAGCCAAAGCATTACCTCTTGCTAATGAAAAATCTGTAGTTAATTTTCTTTTTGAGGACATCTTCACTCATTTTGGTGTTCCAAGAGAAATTGTGATAGATCAGGGATCTCAATTCACATCTAACATGGTGGAAGGTCTTGTGGAAGAATACAAGATCAAGCATAGGAAATCTACTCCCTATCATCCACAAGCAAATGGTCAAGTGGAATCTACAAATAAAGTGATTGAAGGAATCCTCACCAAGACTGTGCATCTACATAGAAGAGATTGGGAAGAAAGGCTTCCTAAAGCCTTATGGGCCTATATAAATACATGGAGGAACACAACGGGACATACACCCTATGAACTTGTTTATGGGAAACAAGTTATGTTCCATATAGAGTTCCAAATCAGAACTTTCAATATGGCAGTCCAATTGGGACTAGATTTATCAGAGGCACAAAATCATAGGCTGGAGCAATTAAATGAACTTGATGAAATCAGGAAAGAAGCAATTCAAATGACTAGTATAGTCCGACAACAGAGGGCTAAATGGCATGACACATATATTAAGGACAAGAAGTTTCAAGTGGGAGATTGGACACTGTTATTTGATTCAAAGTTTAAAGATTTTCAAGGGAAGTTTCAAACTCATTGGCTCGGGCCATATGAGATTGAAAAAGTCTTTAGTAATGGAGTAGTGAGGATCAGAACAACAGACGAAAGTAAAACTCCTCTTCTTGTGAATGGTCATAGATTAAAAATATATCAGAAAGCAATTTCAAGGTAGTTATTCAAGAGTCTTTGAAACATTCCTGAAAATGTTAAGTAGTGAAGGAATGAATTCCTTCCTCTCTCTCTCTCCTCTCTCTCTCTCTCTCTCTCTTCTCTCTCTCTTCTCTTCTCCTATATACTATTATATACTTAATTATATATTATATATATCATACTATAGTCTATTATCTATATATATATATAAGGTTGAAAACCAATCATTGATTGGCATACTTATACAAAAAATACAGGGTGAACGTCAGAGGTTTTTGACACCCTATATTTTCCATTTTCTTTCTGTGACAAGAAGCCACAGTCACTCTGTAGTTTAGATTCTGCAAAATTCATCATTTCACCTCACCTCAATCTGTTTTATTTTACAGTCTCACTTCATCCCATTATCATATTTCATCAATAAATTTTTCATTTTTCAGTATTCATTCCATCTCCATTTCATTTATCATCTTGTATTACATCTCATTTTATTGTCACTTACATAGCCATTTCCATTTCATTCATGATCCATAAGCCATATTTCACTTTCTGTTTCACGTTCTACAACTGATCCTGTTCTGCAGCTAATCTGATTCTGCAACTAAAATTTGTTTATCAGTTCAGGAACAATTGTACAGTTCATAATGAAACCATGTATGCAGGGAATTGAAGAAAAATCATTTTTTGAAGATCATGCTCAAGGTACCTATGGATCAACATAAAAAAAAATTAGCGAGCGAAAGATAAAGGTTCCAAATGTAAATGCAAAAATTTATTTCAAAAAGAAATTTGAAAAGATAAGTTTGTATAGTATGTATAATCACATGTCTCCTTAATCAATCATCATTTGATTTGACCACCACGATGTCTCCGCCATATTTTCCGTCTTTAATGAAAAACAATCTTAATGATTCTTTCATAACAAATCTCTGCTTCAAACTCCACAACCTGTACTCAAATGGTCCTCCACAACTACACCTTTTAACAATCAAGATGATGATGTGACCTATCTATCTACGATTCTCTAAACTGTTACTGTCTATTTATTACATCCCAACTCTTAAGTTTTTCTCTCATATCCATGTAGCCATTTCATATACATACAGTCTTTCCATTCTCATATATACACAGTCATTCTATTTCCATACACACAACACTCGTTTTATAGACAGTGAGAGTAATTTTGAAGGATAAATGAGAACAGGGGATATGGGGCTTATTGTTAGAATAGAGCCGATAGGGGTAAAGTATATGGAGGGGTACCCACAACTTAAAGGGATGCTACAAAAGGCTAGGTGGTTAATTTTTATTGAAAAATTTGATGCCTACCACAAGGAAATAACCAAGACTTTTGCAAGGTCATTTAATGGAACAGAAGTGGAGATAGGAGATATCAAATTTGCAGTCATAGAATCCTTCATAGCAGAAGCAACAGAGCTGCCAAGACAAGGAGAAATATGGTTTAAAAACAAGGAATTTCATGGTGAATCTTGGAAGGTGATCCTTAGAAACCCAAGTATGGATGTTACAATATTTAGAAAGGGAATTCCTATTTCAGCACTCAAGAACAAATGGAGTAATATGTTGTTAATATTGCAAAAATTCATTACATGTGAAGGAAGATTTGGGTCTATGTATATTTACCATATACACTTATTATTATTTTTTTTAGAAAATGGAACCATCAACCTTCCCTTCTTCCTTCTAAACAGTCTGGAAGGATGGATTAAAATTTTCAAAAGAAAATTGAATCCATAGAAACAACTATGTATCATCATGGATTAGTGAAAAATACTAGTTTGAATTCCATTTGAGAAGTATAGGGTATACATGGGAAGATTTTCTTGGTAACAATGATGCAGAGACAACTTCTAAACCAGAGGATAGGAAGCAAAAAGGAAAAATGAAAGAAAGAGCTGAAGAAATTGATGAAGACATTCTTGAACGTTCATCCCCACAAGAGGATGAACGGTTACTTCTGAAAGATTGACCAAGATTAAGGAGAAAATCAAGAAAAATAAGGGGATAGAAAAGAGGAAGAACGACACAAAGGAAGAAACCATAAGCTTCCAAAACCTAAGAAGGAGCTCTAGACTCCAAGGTAAAGTTAGGAAGGTAACATCAAAAGAAGCCCAGTTGATAAACTTAGAGGAAGAAACCCCAGTTCAGTCTCCTAGCAGTATTCCATCTGAAGACAGTACACAAGACTCCACTCCACAGAATTTTGAAGGCAGCCAAAGCAGAGCTTCTCTTGGCATAGATCTAGTACAACAAAAAATCTATGACTACATAGAGTCATTAGATAAAAGGAATACTTCAATGGATCCAAGTTCCTCAGTCAATCCAGAACAACCTGTCAATCCACAAGAACCTCTGACTGACTCACTCAAACAAGAAATCTATGAGTTGGAGATATTGAACATGCATATTAAGAAAGAAAGTGAAGCCCTAAAGGAACAAAGCAAATTGGATAAACCCATACATGAAAATACCATACTGCACTTGGGCCTATGGTACAAGAAAATAGGAATTTGAAGAGGAAGAACAAAAACTTGAACAAAACAGTGATCAACCTCAAGTACACTTCTCATGAAGAAACCAAGGATAGCTGTTACTTCAAAGAAAAGCAAGAGAAGAAAGTTAGATGTATTGGCAGAGGTATTTGCACAGATGCAATAAAGGAAAAAGTTCACAGTTTTGGCAATATTGCATGGGGACATGCAATGATTTTGCAGTGGGGGTATGTTGAGTCTCAAAATTACTCTTTCCTTGTCAAACATTTTCATTCTTTTTCTTTGTTTTTCCATGAGAAAGATGCATTCTCATCACCAATGACTGGTATATACTATCTTAAGGAGGAAATTTAGTGATTTACATATTATGCTTTTATGTTTTGCTGTTTGAATAAGTTTTTGTATATTAGCTACAGAACACAACCTATTCTATAGCTAATCGGCTATTCCACAGTTGCCTTCATGCTTTAACAGGTTCCAGGTGTTGGAAGGCGAAACTAGCTACATGGGCAGTTTGGAAATCATCGTGACATGGACCCTGTCCTATTCACTTAGCCCAGATTGACAAAGGAGATGGCATAAGACTATGGTTAATGGATAAGTCAAACACAAAGACCAAAGGTAACAAGACTCTGTTTTGTGGTAATTAACACGTTTCACAATGATGGGAAGTGTTATCCAAAACAACTACCTGTACCTATGAACTCCAACAGCCACCTGTACAACCGAATCCAACAACCACCATGTCTTGGATTTATGTCTCCAACAACCGAGGAAGAAATTACGCATACCTGTCTCCTACGTGTTTGACTATAGCATGTTTTTCTCCACAAATAGTTACATGGTTTTTCTTATAAATACCCGTGTAAAGGACTGTAGAAGTTAGTAGTGATAGTGATAGTTTTTTGTGTCCCTGTTTTTAATATGAAGATCACATGTTTTATGAAATTCTGAAGGAGTTTTCTTGGAGTTGATTGAGAACGCATAGCCTACTCAGTTGAGAGGGCCCCTGCACTAAAGAAGGTTTCATTTAATTTTATTTTTCCTCTTCTAGTTAAACTGTAAATTCCTCATTTCTTTTCACAATGTTTATAGTCATTTCCTTACTGACAATGTGTATAATGCAATTTCCATCATTTTCTTATTAACAGTGTTCATAATTTAGAGTAGCTTCCATTTTCTTGATCTCTTTCTAGTTTTTATTAGTATTTAGAAGATGAAACTCAATAATGTAATTTAGTTTACTTCATTCATTGTTTTGCTAGTTTAAATTCTCAATTAGACTGATCAATGCCATTTATTGTCTCTGCCATTTTATTTTTAAGTTTACTAACTCATGGTGTTAATGAATGTTTTGAAGAACCCTTCAAGTTGATAATTCATCCTAAACTAAGTGGTTGAGCATTTCATTTCCGCAATGAGTTTTTCTCTGCATCTCTATATTTTCTTTATTTTAGATTAATGAAGTACACAATTCCTCAAATGTCATCCCAAGGAGACCTTCTCCCAGGCAAAGTAACTAAGTATTTCATTTAGTTTTATTTCTGTAATTAGT
>APFE030272683.1:0-10077 GCA_000404065.3 Pinus taeda | reverse complement strand
ACAAATTCTCATTCATGACACAAATTAGGTTGAATAGTTTTGTCATTGCACGCCTCAACACCAAAACTCCCAAGGCTCCTAGTCTATTTGTATCCTCTTTCCTTCAAACATCAAATACTTGAGCTTCATGGTGATGGGTAAACTAACAAACCACTATGATTTACAACTGGTAAGCTAACAAACCACTTTGATTTACAACCATGAATATGACAGGGTAAACTGGCAAACCACTTTGATTTACAACCATGAATATAACAGGCCTAATTCTTGAGTCCAAACATTTAGCCTTGAGTTTCACTCAAAGAGGCTAACTTTAGAAGCAATTCTCCCATATGCATTCCTACAAATTCAGAAAACCCTATCTTAAGGCACTACAACCTATGAGATACAACCATATAAGAGCAAGTGTCATAATTAAAACTACGTTTACTTTCTCCATTCCTATCCATTCAAAATTGCAAATCTTGGCAAATATTGTTAGCTGGATTTCATTGATGGAGAAAACAAAAAATGTAGAATGTTATCCAACATTTAAACATTTTTACTCCCTGAAATTGCATAAAAATAAAACAAATAATTATAAAAATTCAAAATTAAAGATGGATCTAAGGTTGGTTATTGTCAAATTATATATTAATATTTATTGATAATATCTAAAAAATATAGAAAAAATGTTTATTAAAAAATTAAGAGAACAATAATTAAAACTATAATGTAGAGACAAAATTTTATTCTTAATGCAAGTTGCATATTAATAATGACCTATGTGTTTTTTTATTAAAATATTTCATAACTTTTTATAATATAATGATCAGTGTAGAATTAAAGTATAAATTTTAGATTTATTATTTAAATAAAAAGAATAATATAATATGACAATCCTAATTAGTCGAGTCCAAACATTTGGCCTTGAGTTCCACTTAAAGAAGCATTCTCCCATATGCATTCCAAAAAATTTAAAAAAGTCTATCTTAAGGCACTACAAGCTATGAGATACACTCATATAAGAGCCACAAGTGTCATAATTAAAGATTTTCTCCATTCCTTTTTTAGATTCATGACAACAATAACTCTATCAATTCAAAATTGCAAATCTTGGCAAACAAACCATTTTGGTTTACAACCATGAATATGACAAGCCTAACTCTTGAGTCCAAACATTTGGCTTTGAGTACCACTCAAAGAGGCTAACTTTAGAAGCAATTCTCCCATATGCATTCCTACGAATTCAAAAAAACCCTAGCTTAGGGCACTGCAACCTATGAGATACAACCATATAAGAGAAAGTGTCATAATTAAAATTACGTTTATTTTCTCCATTCCTCTTTTAGATTCTTGACAACAAAAATTCTATCAATTCAAAATTGCAAATCTTGGAAAATACTGCTAGATTTTCTGCATTTCGTTGATGTAAAAAACCAAAAATGTAAAATGTTATCCATTCCTCTTCTAGATTCTTGACAACAACAATTAGATCAATTCAAAATTGCAAATCTTGGCAAATATTGTTAGTTGGATTTCATTGATTGAAAAAAATTTAAAAAAAAAACGTAGAATTTTATTCAAAATTGCAAATCTTGGGGGAGAAAACCAAAAATGTATAATGTTATCCAACATGTAAACATTTTCCTACATATTAAAAAAAGTCTATCTTAAGGCACTACAAGCTATGAGATACACTCATATAAGAGCCACAAGTGTCATAATAAAAGATTTTCTCCATTCCTTTTTTAGATTCATGACAACAATAATTCTATCAATTCAAAATTGTAAATTTTAGCAAATATTGTTAGTTGGATTTCATTGGTGGAAAAGACAAAAAATGCAGAATGTTATCCATCATTTAAACATTTTGACTCATATTAGATAAAAATAAAGCAAAACAACAAAATAAAATAAATAATTATAAAAATACAAAGTTAAAGATAGATTTAGGTTGGTTATTTGCCAACTATATATTTATATTATATTATTATAATATAATAAAAAATATAAGAAAGATATTTACAAAAAATTAAGATACAAAATTAATCTAATAATGTAGAGATGGGTATTGAAACACTAATAATCTTTACTCTAACACTTTAAGAGAATTTAGGAGAATGCAAAGGGGCTTAATAATACACATTATTTATAATGAATGGAACCCTATCTTGAATGTAAAACAAAATTTTATTCTTAATGCAAGTTCTATATTAATAATGACTTGTATGTTTTTTTATTAAAATATTTTACAACTTTTTACAATATAATAATAATTTAGAATTAAATTTTAGATTATTTTTATAATTAAAAAAATGTAATATTATATTATATTATATTATAT
This sequence comes from Pinus taeda, assembly GCA_000404065.3. Taxonomy (NCBI): domain Eukaryota; kingdom Viridiplantae; phylum Streptophyta; class Pinopsida; order Pinales; family Pinaceae; genus Pinus; species Pinus taeda. The sequence goes on along the minus strand of APFE030272683.1, from coordinate 7,751 downwards.
AATATAATAAAAGATATTAGAAAGATTTTACAAAAATTAATACTAAAATTAATCTAATATTGTAGAGATGGGTATGGAAACACTAATAATCTTTACTCTAATTGTTTGAGAGAATTTAGGAGAATTCAAAGGGGATTAATAATACACTTTACTTATAACGAATGGAACCCTATCTTGAATGTAAAAAGTAACCAAATTATATAAACCACTCAACTTAAATCTATATTTAGTAACATATCTTTATCAAAGATTTGAAGGAAAAAGACTTATAAATATAATTGATGGGTATGGAAACATTAATAATCTTTACCTTAACATTTTAAGAGAATTTAGGAGAATGCAAAGGGGATTACTAATACACTTTATTTATAATGAATGGAACCCTATCTTGAATGTAAAACATAATTTTATTCTTAATGCAAGTTCTATATTAATAATGACCTATATGTTTTTTTATTAAAATATTTTACAACTTTTTATTATATAATAACAATTTTAGAATTAAAGTTTAAATTTTCGATTTGATTTTTTATAATTAGAAATGAATAATATAATATTACAGGCCTAATTCCTTGAGTCCAAATATTTGGCCTTGAGTTCTACTCAAAAAAGCTAACTTTAGAAGCAATTCATCCATATGCACTCTTACAAATTCAATTCTCCCATATGCACTAAGCAATTCTTCCATATGCACTCCTACAAATTCAATTTTCCCATATGCACTGCTACATACAAATTCAAAAAAACCTATCTTATTCAAAAAAGCCTATCTTAAAGCACTGCACCCTATAAGATACACCGATATAAAAACCACAAATTTCATAATTAAATGCAATTTTTATTTTTATTTATTTATTTATTTATTTTTATTTTTATTTTTTTAACACGGTCGATTACTTTTATATTATAAAAACTTCAAGAGAGGAACAAGTCCTGTTACATAAGATGGGAGGAGCGAAGCAGATTGGATCCATAATGGGTGCGCAGGCCCTTGATCCGAATCATTAGACTTGAAGTTTGAGATTTGGAAGAGATAACGGCTATATTGCCGTATAAACTGACCTAAAAGAAAGCAGTATTTACAAAACATAGGGTGATTTACATATATTGGTTGACTGAATCATCGGGCGGAGGCTCTTTTTTCTCACTGATCTTTGTAGAGGCCTCTCCTTGCATACTTTGAGTCATTGTTTTTATGTGATTGATGGCCTCTTCCAGGTGATTGCATTTTTCTTTGAGGCTTTCTATCTCTGCCCTCTGTTTCTCCAGCTTTTTCCTCTTAGATTTACTATCTCCCTACACTTCTTCCTTCAGATCATTGAAGTGCTTGACAAAGCGAGCGATCATGAAACAATGAGCTTTGCACAAAGTGCAGCTGTTATTGGTGATAACACGATCGAGGGGGTTCTCAGACATTGCTGGCAAGCCTGGAGGATACTTGGGGTTCTTAAGACAGAGATTGAAAGAGGAATTACAGAAGTGGGATGAAGGGATGTCAGGGGATAAGAGGGAAGAAGACTGGTGAATCAGGGGGGAGAAAGAGGTGATGAACAGGAAGAGATTTCGGCATCCACAGAGAGCAGAAGAACAGGGAGGAGCCGAGACAAGAGAGTGACTTATGCTGCGGGGGGAGACAAAAGAGAAGGGGGGTGGAGACAATAAATAGGGGAGATAGAGTTCTGAGAAGCGGGTTTCGACAAAGTAGGGAGAATCTGCTTCAAAAAGACAAAGAGCCTATTAGAAATAAAGAGAAAATACGCTCGAAAAACATGGTCATTACCACGCCATGCAGAGATTGGAACACCTCTTCAGCTGAGAAGCACTGGGCACGATCGAGGCCGGCTAATATTCGCGCTAATGACCACCTAAGATAGTCTGTAGAGGGCGCAACTGAAACACGAATCTTTTCTTTTATGGCAGAAAGAGACTGAAACTTTGGTTTGGATGAGCTAAGGTGAATTGTGCTGAATATATACAAACTCAAGGAGCTGGTCCTCTGTATTCGGATTGGGCATCTCAGAGATTTTCCTGTCCCAGATGTCATTTCAGGGATTTCTTGTGCAGCAAATTTGGATTCTGAGAGGACTGTTACCTGACTTCTGTTTGTTATTTTCATAGGACCTATCCCATTCCATGATCTAGTACCGATTTCCCATAACCCTGAAGATTTCATTGGCAACAACTTTGATATGATGAAGTACATTATCATAAGGGGAGGAGTCATATGTCTGGTTGCCAGCATTGTGAGGGGAGGCGGAAGTATTGTTGATATGACTGATGTAGTCTTGATTCACAAGCTCAACTAAGGAGAAGATTGACTTATGGGATTGATTTGTCATAGATTTTCTCATTCTCACGAACCTATCCTGTGGGTCTATTGACAGCCCTGTTAGCTAGTGAATCAGCCTTTGAGTTGTTATTTCTCATAACATGCTTGTAGAGGATGCCACCCAGCTGAGTTGATTTGTCCTTGATCCTGTGTTTGATGCTGTTGAGAGCAAGTTTCTTGAATTCTCCCCCTGAAGCCATAACAGCAATCACGATTGTCGAGTCGCCGATTATGATTGGGTTTTTGACTTGCAATTTTTTCATAATGCATATACCGAGAAGTAGGTTGTAGACCTCTGCCATATTGTTCGTCATATTACCCAATCCCCATTCATAGGTGGTGATAACTTGGCCATTCTGGTCTTTGATTATTCCCCCTGCCCCTGCTTGCCCCGGATTGTTTTTGGATGCACCATCGAACTAGAGGGTAATTTTCTTTTGCTCTTGTATCCATTGTTCAATGTCTTCTTGTGATCCCCTGAGTTTCCAATTGTTCCCCCACTTGCCTGTGAATAATGGAGTTTTCCTATTCTTGACATAGTTTAAGTGGAATTTATTATACCACTCTTTCTCTTCCTTCTGCCAACTGGTTCGATCAGGTTGAGAAACAGAGTTGGCACTTATCATTTCAACAACTTGCCCCATAGTTTTTGCCAGAGTGCAAGCTGGGTTTGGTTTTTGATTTTTAAAGATACAGTTGTTCCCGGTGAGCCATATTTGCCAACTGAGAGCTGAAGGTATACATTTCCACAAGCGAGTGATGGTAGTATTGCCTTTTCTTGTGTGGGGGTAGATTTTCTCCCAATTTCTGTTGAGGGTTGAGAGCTGGTCAAAGGTTTCTCTAGGTCTCAGAGGACTGATAATTTGATTCCAGCATTTTGGAGCAAATGAACAATCTATGAAGAGGTGTTGACTGCTCTCCTCCTCTGTGCAACAGAGACAACAGATTGAGGGACCATGAATCCCTCTTTTTTTGAGATTCTCGGCAGTGAGAATCTTTCCTTTAAGGAGGGTCCAAGCAAAGAATTTGACCTTTGGGAGGCATTCGGTGTTCCACACAGCTGACCGAAGATTCCAGTTACCTAGCGTGGGGCTGGGCTGGAGGAGTTTGTACCCATCTTTGACAGTGAAATGGCCTCCGCTGGGGTCCCAGATGAAGCTGTCACAAGCATCTTTGCTTAAAGGAGCTGATCCCTTTAGAGAAATATTGAGGTCTGCCCATTGTTTCCTGAGATTATATGAGAGGGGGAGATCCTTCCAAGCTAACTAACTATTGTGATCCCAAACTGAAATGTCGAATAAAGAATGCAAATTTTTTGCCTCCATCCATAATTTCAAATTACTGAACTGCTGAAGGAGGTTTCTTGGTTCCTCTCCCATAATTCTGTCTGTCCAAATATTTATTTCTTTTCCATTTCCAGGCGACTTAGAGATATGATTTTTAATTTGGGGGAGGACTGGTTTGATAAGATTCCAAACAGGAGTGCAAGGCCTTTCCACTATTACATCAGTGAGGACATTGGAGTGCAGCCCATTGAGGTATTTTCTTTTAAGAGCTTCAACCCACCAGGAACCCTTTCCCATTAACATTCTCCACACAAGTTTGAAGCCCATCGCTTTGTTGGTGAGGCTTGGGATTTTGATTGCTATGCCCCCTTTTTCAAAAGGGAGGGTGACTTGATCCCATCTGACCAGACTGAATTTTTTTGAATCTTGCTTCCCTCCCTACTAGAGGAAGCTTCTCATGATTAACTCCAAGTGCTTGTGAGTGCTAGCAGGGGCCAGAGTGACAGCATATTGATATATGGGAAGAGCTGAGAAGAGAGCCTTTATGAGGGTGGTCCTGCCTACTAGATTTAGCCAAGGCAGCCCCCAACTGTGGAGCAGCTCTCTCATTTTTTCGATCTACTTGTTCCAAATCTCAGACTTGACAACTTCTTTTGCTAAGGGAAGACCAAGATATGTAAAGTGGCTCCAGTTTCTTTGAATTGGAATGTCCATGATCAGAGAGATTCTTTGCATGATTTGGGGAGGGACGTTCCAAGTATAGATTTTGCACTTATTGTTGTTAAGTAATCCCCCTGCGACTGCTAGGAAGGTGTCCAATGTTCTCTTAAATCTTCTTGCCATTAGGCTAGAGGCTCCCCCAATTAAAAGGGTATCATCGGCAAAGAGCGAATGATTAATTTCTTTTATCCCTCTTGCTATGCTGATCCCTGTGATCTCCTTTTGCTTTCGAGGATTTTCCAAGTGTATGCTCAAAGTTTTTTCCATGATGATGAATAGGAAGGGAGAGAGGGGGCAGCCTTGTCTCAATCTTCTGGAGCTTCTGAAGTAGCGGCTAGGCCTAATATTGATTAAGGGGGTTGTCCAAGGGTTTGAGATGCATTCCATAATGATGCTTATAAATTTGTTGGATATTCTGAACTTCTTGAGAACCTCAGCTAGGAATTGATGATTGACCCTGTCGAAGGCATTTGCCATGCCAAGTTTTATGATCATACCTATTTCCTTTCTATTAATGTTGCTATGGATTGCTTCTTGGATCAAGATGACATTGTCCGTTATTTGTCTTTTAGGAACGAATCCTCCTTGATTCTCTGATATAAGGGAAGGCAGGAGCCTTTTCAGTCTATTTGCTAGGATTTTGGTTACTATTTTGTAGGAGACATTGCAAAGAGAGATAGGTCTGAAGCGATCAAAGGAGAGGGGATTGGGGTCCTTGGGGATAAGCGCCAGATGGGAGGTTTTAGTGTTTTCGCCCATCTTATTTTTTTTAAAGATATTTTTAACCATCCTTACATAGTCTTTCTTTATGATATCCCAGTGATTCCTGAAGAAGGCAACCGTGAAGCCATCAGGCCCCGGGCCCTTGTCCGACTGCATACTGAACACTGCCACCCTTATTTCCTCCTCTGAAACATCTTGATCCAACTCACTATTTTGATGCGCGTTGATTTTGCACTCGACTGGTTGTAGGAAATCCACGTTGTCCATGTACTGGAGATCTGCAATTAAGAGGGATTTGAAGTGACTGTGCGTAGCTTCTTTGATTTCCTCTTGTTCACTTAGTTCTTTTCCTTCACCAGTAATTTTATCAATTTGGTTCCTTACTCTTCTGATTTTAAGGTTATTATGAAAGAAAGAGGTGTTTTTGTCCCCAGCTTTGAGCCAAAGGCACCTCGACTTCTGTCTCTACTCCTCTTCCTCTTCTCTATTCTGCCTGTAGAGTTCTTTAAACATTTCATTTTCCTGTGATTGTTCTTCCTTTGAGATTTGTTGATCCTCTTTCTTCTGATTCCATTGCTCCAATTGTTAATGTAGCTCTATTCTTTTTTTCTTTTCCAATATTGCATTTTCTTTGGCCCACTGTTTGATCACTCCTTTTAAGGATTTTAATTTTGATTCCCAAACATAGTGAGGTGAGCTGATGACTTCCATCTCCCAGTGATCTTTAATGAGTTTTCGGAAGCCCTCCCTACTATCCCAAATTTTATTGTATTTGAAAGGGATAGGGTCGAGATTTCTTACACTGTCAATTTTTAATGCAAGTTACATATTAATAATGAACTATGTTTTTTTTATTAAAACATTTTATAATATTATGATAATTTAAAATTAAAAATAAAATTAAAATTTTTAATTAAAAAATAAATAATATATTTTTAAAAATATAAATTTTTATTATTCTAAATTAAAGTTACATAAATTTGCCACATGGGGTAGCTCAAGCGGAAGGGCCGTGGAAATGAAGTCTCACCGAACCGGAAGTCTTGGTTCAAATCTTGGGCTACCCTTCCCCCGTAGAGGGGTACATAATGGACATGTAAATCGGAGAGTCCCGCCCCAGCTTACAAAAAAAAAAGTTACATAAATTTAGTATTTTTAAAGTACTTTAATTGATTCTTCCATATGCACTTTTACAAATTCAATTCTCTTATATGCACTCCTACAAATTCAAAAAACCTATCTTAAAGATACACCCATATAAAAACCACAAATGTCACAATTAAATGTAAAATATAGAATATAATTTTATTTTTATAATGCATGTTATATATGCTACATTAAGTAACCAACAATTTATAAGTTATAGTATAATATATATATTATATATATAGATATATATATAATATATGATATATATATAACATTCTTAAAAGTGAACCAAATTATATAAACGCTCAACTTAAATTTATATTTCCTAATGTATCTTGATTCAACTTGAATTTATATTTAATAACATATTTTTATCAAACATTTGAAGGAAAAAAAATTATAAATATAATTTAAAATAACAAAATTTAAACAATAAAACCACGCTTTACTTAATCTTATATGTAGTAACATACCTACTCAATCTTATATGTAGTAACATATCTTTATCAAACATTTGAAGGAAAAGAACTTATAAATATAATTTAAAATAGCAAAATTTAAACAATAAAACCACGCTGTAAAGAGTAACTACTTTTAGAATTAAAAACATCCCAATTATTTTTTTTCTATAACTTTTTCACTTATGTTCATTAATCGCTCATTAACATGTTAATGTAACCTGCCAGCAGGGCCATACTTTAACACCCAACTAGCCACTTATTCATCTAACCCATACCAGATCTTGCTGAAAGGGACATACTTCAAATATATCATTGTTATGGATATTAATGCCCCACAGAGTAATCTCACGTCACTGTAACAACCACAGTATGTCTTGCAATTTCTAGTTTGTTGGAAAAACCTTCCAGTGAACTATGACAAAAACCATCATAATTTGTATTAATACAACCATTGCATCAGACTGTAAGAAACAAACATATTAGAGCAAGAAAATTTGGTATTTCATACTTCGTATGTATGGCTTGCAATTTCTATTTTGTTGGAAAAACATTCTAGTGAACAATACTGGAAACCATCATAATTTGTATTAATACAACTACTGCATCAGCTTGTAAGAAACATACATATTAGAGCAAGAAGACTTGGTATTTCACACTTGGTACCTTCACAATCAATACGAAACCCTCCTCCAATGGCAATGATATTCATATTGGTGCCCAACTTAACCAGCTCATAAAATATATACGCAACGTTGCTCACACCATCACTAAGAACTTCAATGCATGGGATCTAGACCCAACATGGAAATAAAACGCTGGAGACATTCCAGCATCCACAATTTCTAGAATTTTAAAAACTCCTTAGCACACATTTTCACTTCTTAAATATCCGCCATGTTTGGTCCTCAACATTGGTCGAACCTCAATAACGACCCTCATAGTTAACTTGACGCCCACATTGAGGACCAAATCAAATTCTTCCTCCTAGTGCAACACGATAACACAGCAAAAATTCAGACTTCTAGCCGTAAATGCCACCGAAGTATATTCATCACCTTTGAACGACATGGGCGATTAGCGTAA
>APFE030272672.1:491867-602872 GCA_000404065.3 Pinus taeda | reverse complement strand
GCGCTTGATTTTAAGGGCTGTTTTTTAAGTCAAGGGATGATGGAAGTGAAACAAGTGGTGTTTTTTCGACGCAAAAGAAATTAATAAAACCTAACTATATGCATGTGCACTTTGTCATTGTTTTTAGATGAAGAGTAATTTCTATAGGGTTCGAAAGGAAACTTCTAATGAAATAAACTTTTCTTTTCTTTTCTTTAATTCACACTTCACACTCAAAAGTTAACAAAACTATTTATGCCTAAAGAGATGCAAATCTATCCTAATGCAACAACTAAATGCTTGATGCAAGATTGAAAACAACTCTAAAACAAGAAATGAAAGTTGCTTTGGTTATCAAATTTTCTTTTGCCACTTACAATATCTAGATGGAATATGAGATGCTACCATTCATTTCATCTAAATACTAAAAACAAAACTCAAGATAAACAAAAGCACTTTCACTCACCAAAAGGAAACCAAATGAAAAGCAAGTTCAAGAAAGCAAAACAAAATTTTTCAAAAAGTTCTCTTTGAAGTAGCAACAAAAAAGTCTTTTTGAAAAAGCTCTCAACCAAAACTGAAACTTTGCGATTGAAACAATAAGAAAGAAACACTTTTGCAAGTTGACACCATACAATGAAGGAAAACTCAACAAAAACAAATGTGTTTAAAGATGTTTTTTAACAACCGAAAGCAGCAATGAAAGATTTGGTAACAAAGACCAAAAAATACCAAAAAGACAATTTCAAGAAAGCATCAATTGACGACTTTGATGAAACAAAGAAGTAGATGGTCATAAAAAACGATTTTGTTAAGCAAACAAAAAGTCACAAAAAGCAAAATTCAACACAAAGATTGATAACAATCTTTCTGCTCTGATAACTCAGAGCAACCAAGATTCCAATCAAGAAATCTTGCGTGCTTTTAGCAAAAAGATGATGACGCTTGCAAACACAAAACAAGACCAATACTCCTTATAATCAGAGAGAAATTAGAGTAATACGCTTGTTGTAACACAGACAACTGATACTGGCAAAAATGACTGTTTCAAATTGACTCAAAACACCAGACAAACCTCAGAGACAAAAATTTATAAATCTTGAAAGTTGCAAGATATACGCGGCTGCACTTAAGTGCATATTGTGTGTATACGCGACTGTGCCTGAGGAAACCTGCGTATACGCAGGTTTGCTTCAGGAAACAAGCATTTATACGCTTCTGTAAATAAGGAAAATAACGTATATGAAAGATTTCAAGAAAAATAAAAAGCAAACTGAAGTAACTGGCAAAACTTAGAATTCAAGAATAGACCAGACAGTAACAGCAAACCAACAAGCAACTAAGCCCTGATTGGCTTGACAAACACCCAAACTAGGAACAACAAGAGTTTTTTCCCCAGTGGAGTCACCAATTCTGTTGAGGGATTTGCTCCCCTAGGGCTTTTGGGTGGAAACCCTAGCAGACTGAAAGTTGTCTAAACAGAGAAACACACATTCACACAGCCATTACGCTATAATAAGCAAATTCTAAAGTAAGAAGGGCATACCTCAGGTCCTACATTCGAGAAGTTCCTCAAGGGTCCAAACCCTTCTTCAAGTCCCTTTCACTCCCTTGTCCTGCAAAACAACCAATTCCAAAGAATGCAGCAGTATATGGAAAAAGACTTATATAAAAATCATCTTTATGTTATAAAAGAAGGAAGTTAGTTATGAACTTTAAACAACCATTCATACATGAAATTCAAACATGAACATCATAAACATAAAGAAGAAGCATATCGGGAACCAAGACGTGTTTCTTTATTATAGACAAATAGAAAGTACAAAAGGAGTAATATCACCTGAGTAACCTTTCGTAGGCTCCAAGCAAAGCTTCCTTCCGGATCCATCCCGCCTCAAGCCTCTAGCATATCTCCTTCCAAGACTCACTCCATGATTCCATAACTAGTGGATGAACATCAAATCACAAGGAAACAAGGGTTTCCTGTACAAATGGGGGAAGTGCAGAAGGCACAAGGGTCTTCAGACCTAGTCAGGGGAAAAATCTCAGTATATTAACCTTTATCTCTCTTCTCTCCTCCCTTAGGCCTTCCCTTTGATGTCTTTTTATACCAATCCCAAAGTAGTTTTTTAGTTAGGAGTTGGTTGGGAACAGTTGGGCCACAGGCACTAACAGGTGATCAACAGTTAAAACCCGCGATCTCTGCCAGAAAATAAGGAGTTTTATATTTTTTAAGTTTTTTAATACATATACGCGGGTTGGGTATATGTGGACCCGCGTACATGCTTTTAACTCAGGGCAACGTCGCGTACAAGGAATAAAACACTGTTTTTTAAATTTGGGACTAGGTCTGGAAGGAGGGGTTGCCCTACGCCATGAGTGCAGCATCACAAACCATAATCGTGAGATTTTGAGCTATAACAAGAACCCAATAAATTCTTGAAATTGGTCTACTATGAAGAGGCAGGCATCACAAGGCTTGAACCAATTAAGTGGGTGGCTGATTTTGAGCACCCAAGGTTACTCAACATGATATATGTACCACATTTTAGCCACATGGGTACCTCTAGCTGGGAGGGCCAATCTCAATTGATGATATGTTGGTCCACAGAATCACAACACTACCTTATCACGGTGTAAACCCCGCAAGTGCTTTTGTGGTGAAGTCGTAGGAGAAAAATCTCGCGGATGACATGAAGATTGACTTTAGGTTGGTCAATAAGTCACGAGGCTATGCCATTAGCTCTATATCGGATGAAGCTGTGCAGTTTGTTGCACATATCTTGGTAGGAAAAGTAATGCGGAAGTGTCCTTCCAATGAAGTAACAACACTAATGGTGTTCTTAGCTATGCAGTATAGCTAGGGGGTCCAATTCAATTGAGCAAAGTACCTCTACCAAGAATTCTTAGATGATTCCTGTGAAGCCCAGGAGGATGGAAAATCATTCCACTATGTGTAGTTATTGTTATTGATCACCCTGGTAGCTTGGAGGGCGTCTGAGGACTCCCAACTCCCAAAGAAAGATCCAGACTTGTGTGAGGCTACAAAATTCACCTCGCTATGGGCAATGTAGGAACCTGACCATATCATTGAAAATAATATGTTATGGGTACTATTTGAATCAAAGTTGTGTTTTGTGATCAACCAACGACCATAGTTATCACCTAGTCTACATGCACTGTATAAATATGTAGCAGGCTTCAAAGCATATTTTCACAATCTATCTATGCCCATGGAGAAGGATGTTGCAGGAATATGGCACAAGTTTCCTTATTTAGTCATAGAGGATGATATTATGGGGGTCATCAACCAATGGTCAAGCGATTGGCTCACCCCATCTGGCGAAGCCGCAGGAACAAGGCCGCAAAAGTAGAAACAGGGAAAACAATAGTTGTACCAGAGGCCAAGAAAGACAAAAAGAAAGAAGCACAGAAGGCTTCCAAGAAAGAGAAGGAAATGGAGAAGGAAAAATATGCATAGGAAGAAATCATGCAAGTCACCATTGACCTCGACGAGCTTGATAGAGAGCGCATAGATGTTGAAGTAGAAACCACAGATGGAGAGGAAGACAACGCAGATCCCTATATCAAATCGGAGGACTTAGAGTCCCACTTCAGGATCATGAAGAGACAAAAGTGTAGTTCAATGGGACCATGCAAGAAGAAGAAATCTGGTAAGTCTGTGGTTACTGACCCATTGGTCCTCACGGATGGGGACCTTAATGAGATAGGTGATGTTGTCTGCGCTGCAACTGCAAACATATGGTGGCCCATCGAAGACTAGTGCCAGTAGGTACTAAACAAAGTGCAACAAGGCCTGAAGGAATTATAGGTCTAGACCAGAGTGATCTGGGCGAGCGTGAGTCACAAAAGCAGGACATCCAAGGTAGAATTGACTACATACCTCCATGCAGTAATGCTACCAGAGGGTTCGTTGCATGTCGAAACAGTTGAGGATCAGGCCAGGTTGTTGCATACGACCAACATGAGCATTGTAGCACTTCCTTTCCAAACCTTGCATGAGCGGCACCAAGGAATTAAAGACGAGCTCCACGTCTAGGAGAAAAGAACTCTATTTATTATCGAAGAAGTAAAGGCTAACAATCAACAGATGTTTGCAGAGAAATCATAGACCTTGCAGGCCCATGATGTGGTGATGCAGTGTAGGCCTTGTAGTCCCATGGCGTGGTGATGCAATGCAATCAACAGCTAGAGGTAGCCCTTACCCAAGTGTACAGCGAGCCCCCTAAGCTCCAAATTCCATTCGAGGTAACCTTTGTGGATAAAATTCACAAGTTGGTTGTTACATTAAAGGAATCAAAGGAGGAAATCACAAGGTGTCGTTTGAGTTGCAGATGTAGATTTTAGATCTTTAGATGAAGCTACAACCACCACACCTCTGGAGGTCAAAGAGTAGTGTAAAGATGCCATTAAAGAAGATATGGAAACTCTAGATGCTATAGTCAAGGACTACAGCCAATTATTTGAGCAGATAATGGAAATGTGTGCCTCACTGTAAGAGGACCCACACTTGCAGAAGATCGAAGCAGACATCCACAATAGACAACTGTAGTTCAATGAGATCCGAGCAACAACGTGGCCCCTTGCACCTGTGCAACAGTTCACCAAACTTGAAGAAGGAAAGACTCTGCAGGCACAGATCAATGAGCTATGCTGAAAAGCATCCATCATTGTAGCACGAACATAGTTGTGGGTTGATGAGGCAAACCAGTTGTCTCAGACCATCAAGGGTAAGATAAAGGCCCTTTAGCAGACACATGTGACCATGGGCCTTGTAGTCAAAGGTCCAACGACAGAGAATTTGGTCGAAGAAATTTGTCAGGTTGTCGCACAGGGAACAATAGATCTTCAAGCATTACAGATCGAATTCAATGTCCTTCAAGAAAAAGTTGAGGGAACACTAGCAGAATGACTTGAGATGAGTCTCAAATTTTTGTTGGTGTCCTATTGGGATGAGGCCCCCTGGATCAGATTTTGTTAAAGTTTTATTAAGTTAGTAAAGGTATTGTAAATTCTCCACGTTTTGAGGAGTGGAGCACAAGTAGCGTAGGTCAATAGGAGTCAAAGGGGCTTTAGGAAGTTCAAAGCCCCTTAGTTTGTTAAAGTCAAGCTATTTTGAGATCCGCCCATGGTTTGCAAACCATGGTATTGTAATGAAGGAAGAATATAAAAGGAACACAGAAGATTCATAGGTCATCTAAGAAAGAAAGTGGCTAAGTTGAATCTCAATTTGTCTATTATGTACTTGGGTGAAGGAGAAGGCTCATGCATCTATGTGCATGGAGACCTTGGTAAGTCCGCAGCTGAGTGCGGGGACCCCTGCAGCTCTATGCGTAGCATTGGAAAGAGTTTGTATATGAGAATTTGAGGCATAATAAAGACGTATTTTGAAGTGATATCTCTGTAACTGTGTAGTACTATTTATTTCTGAAGTTGTTTTATTTATGAACTGTTGAATGCATTTAATCAGGAAAAGTTTAATAGATTCGCAAAGACATAGATCTACTTATTTGTATGATGTTATGCATGTTTAGCACAATAGGCAAAGGACATAAATATGTTAACTTTCATCTACTGTAATTTATGGGTTTCAAGGGTTAGGGTTCACAAAGGTCAAAATAAGCCCTAAATCCATATAAATACAATACATAGCCCTCTAGATGCAGAAACATGGTTCTATCATCCCCCAATATTGTCTCGGGTGAGACTGCAACCTTCATTACATGGGTTGTTGCTAAAAGGGTCAGTAGTGTAGGGTTTTTTTGGTTAGTGCAACTAACTCCAGACATGGGTCCAAGCCCCATAAAGCCAACATTCTCTGCTTGATCTTTACTTCCTCTTGTCTTTTTTTCCTTTCTTGCCCCAATGAAAAAGTGCTCCAAGAAAACTCTAAGTGTCCAAGAGTATGAGAGAGAGAGAGAATAATGAGAGAGCTCCAAATCTAAACTGACAAAAGTTTACCAACTGATCCTTAGAAGTATTTTTATGAACAAGGCCTCTATTTTCTTCATTTTCCATTATTTTCTTTCATTTCCCTCCTCACATGCAACCTGTTACCTTTCACCTCATTTTTCTCCTAATTTCCATTATTTTCATAAATAAATGTACAAAATGTCTTTTAATTCCTTAGCCATTTCCTTTGCCAATTTACTTAGCCATAAACAACCAAATGAACACAAAATAGGATGTCATGCCCAACATTCAGCTTGGAATAAGTGTCCCATTCATCCGTGATTATATTTTTAAACTTTTATTACATGGAATTTTCACCAAGGCTGTTACAGAACCCTACCCCTTGGAGGACACCATCCTCGATGTCTAATCACACATATACCTCAGAAACATTTTGAAAGAAGTCATACTTCTTATGGAGATTTATAACATATCTCAATGAAGTATTTACAAAGAACGATTTTCTCAAGACATAACATCATGACAGCATGACAACATACCACATAGTGGAGCTTTATAACACAGCTCATTACGGTATTTACAATGATCATCCTGCTCAGTTCTAACTCATATAACATCACAACATCATGATAACATAATAGCAAGACACCCATACTACATAGTGGAGATTTATGATATAGCTCATTATGTTATTTACATCCATACACAGGTGTACTTATAGCAACATCATCAAAATATAGATACCAAAACATATGTCAAATCATATACCAAAACATATATTAAACATATATTAACATCATATAGCATATATCAAAACATCATAAAGCATATATCAAAACATCATATAGCATATATCAACCATCATAAAACATATATTGATCACCATAAAGCATATACTAAAATAACATAAAGAAAATACTAAACCACCATGAAGCATGTACCAAGCCATCATGAGAAAATACTAAACCATCATAAACCAAATACCAAACCACCATAAGAAACTACCAAGCCACCATAAGCAATAACCAAACCACCATAACCAATCACCAAACCACCATATCAAGGCTACTTTTCCTCAATTGGAAAACAAGGATACATAGCCCGCATCTGATCTGCTATCTCCCATGTAGCTTCATCGGGCCCAAAGTGATTCCATTTCACTTTGACTTGCTCTATTTCTCGATTATGGAGAATGAGCACCTTTTTCTACAATATACAATGAGGCTTCAGTTGGAATTCTCCATCTGGTTTCATCGGCAATACAGACCAACCAATCACATGATCAACATCCTTAACATACTTCTTAAGAAATGATACAGGGAAAACATCATGGAATTTCATTGTCAAAGGTAGTGCATGTTGATAAGCTACTGGCCTAATCCTCTCAATGATACTGAAGGGTCCACAAAACCATGGTGCTAGCTTGGCACATGATCCAATCCGCAAGGACCTCTTCTTCGGTTTGATGCGCAAGTACACCTGTTCCCCAATGTGGAACTCCTTAAACAACTTGTTCATATATGCATAACTCTTTTGCCCATCTTGTGATGCTTTGAAATTCTTCTTGATCACCTGCATCTCATGTTCCATATTTGCCAACATATCAGGTCCAATCAATACCCTACTAACTAGATCACTCCAATTAATGGGAGTGTTACAAATCCACCCATAAAATGCCTCAAAGGAACTTATCCTCAGTGACTCCTGATAACTATTTTTGTATGAAAACTCAACCAAAGGGAGATACTCTTCCCACTTCCTTTGTTGATGCATCACATACATCCTCAACATGTCCTCCAATATCATGTTGACCCTCTCTGTCTGTCCATCTGTCTACAAATGGTAAGTTGTGCTAAAGGCCAACTCGGTGCCCAAACCAGAAAATAACTCCTTCCAAAAATTGGAAGTGAAGTTTTCGTCCCTGTCTGACACAATCTTCTTTTTGACACCATGTAGTCTAACCATGTCTCAGATGAATATATGTTCCATGTCACTAGCTGAGAACGTAGACTTCACCAAAACAAAGTGTGAAACCTTTGTTAACTTGTTCACAATGACCATGTTGGAATCATGCTACTTCACTGTCTTTGGTGACCCTATGATGAAATCCATGGAAATAAGCTCCCATTTCCACTTGGGAATAGTGATCGTCTGTATCATTCCACTTGGATGTTTTCACTCTACTTTCACTCACTGAGATTCAAAACATATAGCCACAAACATTTCTACATCCCTTTTTAGATTTAGCCAATAGTAATATCTCTTCATCGCTGTGAGTGTCTTATGATAACCTAGGTGACCTGAATAAGGTTTCACATGGAACTCCCTCAAGATCACCTTTTTGAGCTCGCTACTATCCAATACATGTATCCTCTCCTAGAACTTGACCAATCACTCTGCTATAAGACAACAATTACTGCCCTATGCACCTGCACCTGCACCTATGCCTATACCTGTACTGCCACCTGTACCTGTACCACTACATGTACCTATACCTATACTTGTACCTTTACCTATACCTAAACTTGTACCTGTACCATGACCTATACCTGTACCTGTACTATCACCCTGCTGCAACCTACTCACAATCTCCATATACCTAACATCCTGATGTCCTGCCTACACGATACTATCATGTAAGTCCATCCCATAGAAGCTCATAGCTGCCAAGTGATGTACTTGTACCCGTCTACTGAGAGCATCTGCCACCTTGTTTTCTTTACCTTTGATGTACTTGATCTTGAAGTCAAACTTGTTGATCGTAGCCAACCATCTAGCTTGCATGGCATTCAGATTCAGCTTGTTAAACAAATACTACAATGCAATGTGATCACTCATAAGCACAAACCTCCTTCCAAGAAGATAGTGCCTTCACATATTCAGTGCATGTATAATCGTTTCTAGCTCAAGATCATGCGCCGAGTAGTGTTTCTCGTGCTCATTCAGTTTCAGGGACTCATAACATACCACTTATCCATCCTGCATAAGGACCCCACCAAGTCCTTTCTTGTAAGCATCTGTACATACTATGGACTCCTTGTCCGGATCTACCTGTAGCATTGGTGCATGTGTCAACAACTGCTTGAGATGCTTAAAACTAGCCTCACACTCTTCAGTGCATTCAAACTTCTTACTTTTCCTCTACAATGATGTAATGGGATAAGAAATCTGTGAGAAGTTCCTAATGAACCTCCTATAATATCCTGCCAAACCCATGAAATATCTCACCTCATCCACACTCTTAGGAGCTACCCACTCCATGATGGCCCTTATCTTCTCTGGGTCTACTACAATTCCCTCCTTGGAGACAACATGTCCCAAGTAGTGTACCTTAGTCTGAAAGAAGCTACATTTACTGAGCTTAACATACAACTGATTCTCTCTCAACAACCTCAATACTATTGCTAAGTGCTCGACATACTCTTCCTCATCTTTAGAATATACTAGTATATCATCAATGAACACAATAATAAATTTATCCAAATATTGACATAACACATTATTCATCAAACACGTGAATGTGGCTGGAGCATTAGTTAAGCCAAATGGAACAACAACAAACTCATAATGCCCATACCTGGTCTTGAACACAGTATTGTAAATGTCCTCCTCTTTGATGTGTACCTGATGGTATCTAGATCTCAAGTCAACTCCTTTCCGCTAATTGAACAAGTCATCAATCCTTGGCAAATGGTACTTGTTAATGATAGTCACTTTGTTTACTGCCTATAATCAATGCATAATATGAGGGTACCATATGTATTCCTCATAAATAAGACCAGTACACCCCAAGGTGATACACTTGGCCTAATGTTTCCCTTGTCCAACATTTCCTTTAGCTACAACTTCAACTTAACCAACTCAAGTGTGCTCATCCTGTAAGGTTCTTTCGATGCTGGAGCTGCCCCTGGCACTAACTCAATCGAAAATTCTACCTCCCTGTGAGGTGGAAACTTTGTAATGTCCTTAGGGAATACATCCCAAAATGGTTGCATCATTGGATACATGTTCAACACATATGCATCCGTGGCCTCCTTACCCTTATCACTAGAAATGTGTACTGTAAATAGCTTTCACCCTTTCCTATGACTACAGTTTGCTTTCATATTTGTCACCATCCTAAATGATGTAGCTTTCTTCTTACCCTACAAGACTCTTAGTTCTCCATTGTCATCAACAAATTCAATGGATTTGTCATAGAAGTCAACCTTGGTTCTATGTATATAGAACCAATCCATGCCCAATAACATATTGTATGACCCCAACGGTAATACATTCAAATGTGTTGATGTAGGCATACCATTCAAATCAAATGCACAAGACCTTACCCAATGATGAACTTCTTCTTCGTACCTATAGCCAACTTCACTAACCAAGACTCCACATGCGACTCCTTATTGAACCCACAATTATCCACCAAGTTAGGACTAACATAGCTATAATTATATCCAAGTTCAATCAAAATATAAATAACTTGATCACAAAGCTTACTGTCAATCTCAATGATAGATGCCTAGTGTTCTACATGCCCATTGTCCACTTCTACATAGATACATGGAATAATTTGACCAACATACCCAAAAGTCTGCACCTCTTGTGCAATATATATCATAGGCCTTCCACCCTAATGTTGTGAAAAATCTCTCATAAGGTGATCCTCACCACATGTCCAACACTCCAACTAACCAGTGCCCTCACCTCTATGTTGTTTCTGTTGTTGTGGCTCATTTCTCTGTCTAGTTGCATTAAATCGACTTTGCAGTGCCACATGTTCTTTCCCATCTGCATGTTGAGGCCTTGTCCTCTTAGGCTTCCATTTATCTCTACCCTTGTCTTTTCATTTCCATCCATGTTGAGATTCATTCTTACACTTTTATTACTAATCGCAATGTTTTAGTTTCCCAATTACTTCCTCAAGTGACTGAGGCTCATCATACTCAATCTGATCTCTAAATGCTAATGGAAAACCACTGATAAATCTTTGAACTTTAGCCTTTTTATCAGTAAGATATGGTACATACCTCAATAGCTCAAGAAACTTAGTCATATACTCTTCGTCTGTCATTGACCCCACATTTAACTCATAGAATTCCTTAGCCTTGTTGTCGTAGTACCTTTTTGACAAGTACTTCTTTTTGAAAAAGCCTCTTGAATTCCCGCCAACTCAAGTCATTTGCCCTTATGTCTCTAACTCACTTAACATCTTCCCACCAGATGTATGCTTTACCTTTCAGGGTAAAGATAGATATCTGCACCTTCATGTTATCTGTGTACTCATGCAGCTCAAATAATTTGTTCATGCCAAGTATCCAAGCCTCTGCATTTTTTGGCTTCTTCACATCTCCATCAAAACTAGGTGGCTTTTATTTCTTGAATTCATCCGGAATGTACCCGATACCATTCCCCCTATAATGATGATAGCGATGACGATCATGATGTCTATTTGAATCAAAAATAGAATAATACCTGTACTCATCACCCATCCTTTCTAGAGTGTCCAACAACCTTCCATCTCTCACCATGTCAGATCTATCTAACCTATGTCTACCCGAAGATCTACTACCATATGATCCATTAGTCCCATCGTCATGTGCATGGCTGATTCGAAGCGGCCCTTGTCACTGCAAGTCTAACAAATATGAAGAATTATACCATCGACCTTTTCTTGCTTCTCTTGTGCCTGTATGATCTGGTCATTATCTGCCTCACAACTCCTTATCTCTTCCTTCAAGCTCCTCTGTTTAAGTGCCAAATTAGAAGGATTCCCAACATCATACTGCTCTTCAGACTCATAGGGAGATTTTTTATAGTCAACCATCTTTTTAGACATTTGATCTCTTTCTTCCTACAATGCATAATATGTCAAATAAACCAAATTTGACCTTAATATAGCTTAGGGAGGATACCTTGGTTGCAAGATCACCAAAACAATATGATACATGTATAACATAATCATAACAACGTATAAACATGCACAAATAAATGAATAAACACATAAACATCACTCTAACTAGGATCCAGTCATCAATGCAAGGTCATATCAATAATGCATGCTATGACCTCATGCATGACAAAAACCATTACTCCATTGTACACATTTCTACAAGCAACCGACAATATGCATAAGAAATGCCTAACTAACTTCAAATACACATAATCGCATGTGCTCGAACATAATCTATCATTTCTTGTAATCAACCTACAAGACTAATTCATGTAATCAAAATATTCAAAATATAACCTAACCTACAAGGATGTAAGTAGGCGACATAAAATCAACATGTAAGCAACAAATAACCATATATAGTCAATCACATACCAATGTCAATTATTATTCATGAAATCAACGTCAAATTCTCCATGATAACCATACTACAACCCTAATCCATCATCAAGAAAATGCAACAAGTATATAAGTGTAAGAGACATGCAACTGACATGCATGCATGACCAACACACATTCAACCCATTCAGTCTGAGAGTTGAACCATGCTTTGATACCACTCTATAACACCCTCCTCCCACATCCACCCTAGAAACCATGCCAACTTGGGTAAACATGAGACAAGAGGCTACTTTGATCATATTCAACCTCCTAGGTGACCTTAAGGAAATGGAATTGATGTAACATCACATACAGTCATCCAATACAATAAAAAAAAATCTCAGGAAACAAGCCATTTACTCAGACAACCTACCCTGGGTCCCACTATTGTTCTGGACAATTTAAGGCTAAGTCGTTCTCATTCTATGGGCAAGGGAGTGACTAGAGACCTAAAGTTGCTCTCATAGGCCTGCATGCTAGCCACTATGGACGAAAATTTCCAGTTCTATGCCAACGACTTCGAGATTTCAGCCACTTTTTCATGCCTAGAGCATAGGCCATTGCCCATAATGGAATGAAAGCTCAAAATTAAGTAAAGCACATGGAAACAATGTTTCAAAAGTAAATAGTTTATCAAGGCCTTAACCAGACCCCTACTAGCCATGACAAGAATTTCATCAAACATATCATTGACATATAACCTACAAGTGTAAATAACATAGTTAAGTGGAGGGATATCTCACTTACCTGAGAATCACCATGAACCATTGTTTCCTCATGTCATTTTCTGCCTTATCACTTATTAGGTCATAGATACACTATCCATTCAAATACAAGTAAGAACATGTTGAGATCCAAACATAGTTGCTACTATAAAATGAACATATAACCAACATAATAAGAACATCATTTCAATAAACATATCAGCCATCAAAATCCATATATACACCAGTACATTTAGACATGAAAATCAATGGAATGAATTTCTCATTAATCAATGCAATGAACCAATCAAAGATGAGAATACCATGTTCCACCCGACCATAGATTGGTTGAGCCAAATCTCTCTTCAGGAAATCACCCCCATGCCATATTCCAAGCTTAAATGTGGGACTCATAGAACACATCAAAAACACCAATCAATGTGGATGCTACCAGAGTTATTTGCCTACACTGTGAGGAATTTGAGTGCCTCCTAGTCTTTCAGGCTTTACCGTGTATCCGTAGTATGATCCAAGGATCACTAGGCTCTACACCGAGACATACTCTCCAGGCTTTACCTTGCATTCCGCCCTGGAATCACTAGGCCCAACAGAGATAAAATCCACCTAGCTTTACCGTGTATCCCGCTATTCACTGACAAGGATTACTAGGCCCACTCTAGCTTTACCACAACCCACAATCTATTTCTGGGGTTACTAGGCTAGTGGCTTCATGCATCCTCAGTCCATTTTAGGGACCACTACAACCATGTGTTTTTAAATTCGGAGATCCTCCCCACTCAACTTCGAATCCAATCCAACCATCCCACATAAACTGCATGAGAGAACCCATCTCATCAAAGCTATCAGGAAATGGCAACGCTAGGCTGAAAATACTGTCACACCTGGCAAAACCCATCCCATGGTAGAAAAGAAACACAAGCAATCCCATGCATTCCAAATCTAGCAAGGAAAATACACATGCAATTTGATACCTGTAATGAAGCCTGTTGTAGCTTCTTGATCCTGCCTTTCCCTACTTGATCTTTTCTTCCTCTTGCCTTCTTTTCCTTTCTTGCTCCAATGCCAAAGTGCTCAAAGAAAACTCTAAGTGTCCAAGAGTGTGAGAGAGAGATAGAGAGAATAATGAGAGAGCTCCAAAGATAAAGTGACAAAAGGTTACTAACTGATCCTCATAAGCCTTTTTATGAATAAGGCCTCTATTTTCTTCAGTTTATATTATTTTCCTTCATTTTCCTCCTCACATGCAACCTGTGAGCTTTCACCTCCTTTTTCTGCTAATTTCCATTATTTTCATAAATAAATGTGCCAAAATTCCTTTTAATGCCTTAGCCATTGCCTTTTCCATTTTCCTTAGCCATAAACAACCAAATGAACACACAATAGGATGTCCTGCCTAACAGTTAGCTTGGAATAAGTGTCCCATTCATCCGTGGTTATTGTTTTTAAATTTCATCCATGGTTATTGTTTTTAAATTTTATTACATGGAATTTTCACTAGGCTATTACACAATCAATAAAATATCAAATATTAAAATCAAAGACATTCTAAAGGTTCACAACTAACATATACGTACTTTTCAAACCTCTTGAAGGAACATCCCCCTTATTTTTCTCATCCACATTATCATCCATTGTCGCAGGTCTCTTTTTCTTTCTTTTCTTCCTTTTCATTGATTCCAAATTCACGAGCCCTTCATGCAATTATTCTTGCCTGGATTTTCTATTTATGCAAAAAAATAAAATAAAAAACAATATAAAAATATAGCTAAATACATTGTATTGTCAATACAGTGGAAGTATTTCCGTAAATTTCCTCTTTACTACTTGTTGCTAAAAAAATCCACAATCATAGTATAAGATAACACTTTATTATTTATATGACCTTGTAAATCGCAATAAGCAAAGTTCATGTAGAAATAAAATTCCTGACCTAAAAATGATGTTACTAAACTTCAATTTCAACACACTATACATTGAAAATGTCAACAGTCTAGAAATCAGGGTATTATGTCCCTCCCTCTTAATAATAGAAACATTTACAATAGAAATCAAAGTTGTTAAAGGAAAAATTTATTCTAGTCCCCACTAATATTAAAATTTATCTTAAGACAACTGTCAGTAGGAACATGATCAAAGGGAAGGCATGGGTGATGAATCCCGATGTCTGTTATATATGTCTACCTATCATTTCCATTAAATCAAAAGGCTTCGACCATTTGACTTACAAATATGTTTGCAACAAGTTCCTCTCTAAAATCAGACAGATTCTTTGAATTTATTCATGAGTCTGATTACCCATCAAGTGAACAAATGGGAATCCTAATAAAAATATGGATAACTTACATCAACTTAAAATATGACATGAAGTTATAGCTTTCAAACTCTCACCAGTCATTGCACAAAATCTGGCCCCCAATCTCATTGATTATGCCCTAGTTGGAAATTTCTCTTACCCCTAGCCAACCCAACCCTTTTATATTTATGGAACTTGATCTCATTTGGATAAGGATCTATCTCTTCCTCCCTCTGTAGAAGAGAATTTCCTATTACTTTATTTTCTCACAAATAGGATTGAGACCAAAATTTTGAAAGGGAGACTTGGTTTAGACTCAAAGAACTTACTATTCTTAAATTAATGGGATATGAATTGTAACCCAACATATATACCATTGTATGGATCCATCTCTCATATCCTTTCATTCCATTTACCAAAAGTCAACAACTTGGCTCTAACTGGAAATAAAATCAGAGGTTCACAGATTACGCAAACCCATGAGATAGATATTATTCATATGCCAGAATAAGATCTACTAGAAACTATCATTCTTAAGTATATGGATTGGGGAAACACACAAATGTTAACTTATGAGAAAATTCCCTTCAAATGCAATTGTTAGGAACAGGCAATAGGAAAATGGAAGGTGAATGCCTTAGCTCCTAGTGTTTGATAGAAACCTAACATCTCCAACTTCTCATATCTATTCCAGAAACCCTATGCCTAACTATAATAAAAATATGCAACAGGAAGGTAGGTGTCTATGCTGCTAATGTCTGATAGTGAACCCTAATCTATGACCTGTCATGTTCATTCTAGAAGAGAGCTCCATCCCCCCATCCCAGAAAAATGTTTGTGAATTGATACCTCTATGATGAAAGTCTAGACAGATAATCAAATTTTATGCAAGACACTAACTTCCCAGCAAGCAAAAAATAGTACTCCTAAAAAGACAACATTCACATCTAGTTAAAAGATAACATGAATTTCCAAGCTTAGATTTTTTATTCTCTTGGAGGGATTGTTCAAAGCCTAGCCATCAATCTATTTGAACTTATGAAGGATATGTAACCCTATCTCACTCTTCTCTCTTCCAACAAGATTTTCCTTCCTATAAATGAAGATGCTACAAGAGATGCTATGAATTTGAATATGAAAATTCAACAGCTGAAGGAAGAAGTTACACATCTATGTGGTCATCTCAAAGGAGTGTCACCCACTCAAGAATATGACTATGGAAGCATGTCCCTATTGATCTCTCTAGGACCATATGCATGGGATATGAAATCTCTAGCAAGCCCACTGCCTTCTCATAACAAGGCTCTTCGCAAAATAGATTTGGAATATGCACTTTCAGGAGCCCTGAAGAGAGGAATATTTAGAAACAACAATGAAGGAAATGGCTGCTGAAAATAAACAACTAAAACTTTTGGTTAAGCAATGCGAGGAAGATGCACCATGTGGAAAGATGATTCTCTATTTTCGAGAAGAAAAAATTAAGAGGTTGGACGTAGTTTCTTCTGACAAGATGTCTATGGAATCACACCTTTTAGAAGAGAATAATGTGTTAATGGAGGAGCTAAAAATTCTAAGGAACCATCTCGATCACAATCTTGAGGTGACGAGGTTTTCAATGGAAAATATAAGGTTAATTGAACAATTAAGAAGGTACCAAGAATATTATTAGGGTAGATATCTAGAGCAAATGTCAAAACATATATTTGTATTACGAGATCAGTTACAAAGCTTTGGATGGGAAGCTTATGCATGAGTAGTACCTGAACCTTGTGAACTAGAAGAAATCATTAGAAGCAAATCTTTTTTCCAACATTGAGGAGAATGAATTGTTTCATATACATTTTGATATGTACCGAAGGGAAGCAGGAGCTCTTCTTAATAAATTTTTCTTCTATCTAGAAGCCAAAGAAAATTTGGACAGACGCGTTGATGATTTGATGATCCATTTTGATAAGATGAAGCTTTCATATGTTGATGGATAAGTGTAGTTGAAATCTGCAATCCATGATCCAGATTTGAAGGAGGAGACACCATTTAGAGATGGTCTATCAATAAAAAGGGAGCTTAAATATTTATTTAAAGCAATTAGTGTAGTGAGTCAACATGAAGCAAAAGCTTAGGGAACTGCCCCTTTTCTTGGCTAGGGAAGTTGATGATTTACACAAAAAAGTAAAGGAGTCAGTTGAAGATAATGAAGATTGATTATCATGTATGATAAATCCATACAAGAAATGGATGAAATAATGAAACCTAAGGAATATGCACGTGAAATGAATGAGAAATCCGAAGAGTTCATTCATTTTTTAGGAATAAAGTTGAGGAACTTGAGAAAGAAATTAAAGAAAGGAATCATAAATTTTTAAGTAAGGGAGACATGTATGGAAAGGATGATTTCCCAAATATCTTGCTAGATGGAACAAGCACTATCAATGCTAAAGTATAACATATAGTTCTCCATCTTAGAAAATAGATTGAAGAACTTCTAGTGAAATTGTAGGATACATCAGAAGAGAATGAAAGACTGCTTGAGCTATATGAAAAAGAAATGTGAGAAAGAGGTGATGCAAGAATAATACAGTGGAAGACTGGAGGTAAGAGAATTTTTGGAGAGTATGTGCTAGACATGGAAGATGGAACAAGGGTAAATGGAGTAGGTCGTGAAACCTTTATTCAAAGGCATGAAGAAGAAATTCAAGAAAGCATCGAAATTACATTATTTCAAGAACATGCTAGTATCAACGGGGATGGAAAAGTAGAACCAGAGGTGATCCATATGAGATTGGATGTTGAGGAGTGTCAAACAAAATCAAAGGAGATAATTGAAGAGAATGAAAGATTAATTGACATGTATGAGAAGGCAATGCGAGAAAAGGATGGAATTAGGAAACTATGGCAAGACACTGTACAAAATAAGGCTTCCACTGAATTAAATGCAACTATAAGGGAATTATATAATCTCAAGAATTGAGAAACAAGATTGGACAACTATAAATGGGGATTGTGCCTAAAATGTCTTCCAATGAATTGAGGATAGAGTTGGAAGATTGTAAAATATATCTGAAATTTTGCATGAAAGATGATGGACATCAAGATGAGACAAGGGGAACACTAGGAGCATCAAATAATGGGAATATGTCACAATCAAAATTTCTGTTTTCCTCCTTTGATGTTAAGTCAGAGCATCCATAGCATTAATTAGAAATGTGTCAACATGAAATGATTGATGAGACTCAAAATATTCAAACAGAGCTCAGGAGGATGTCTCAAGAGAATGGAAAATTAGTTAAGATGCATGAGAAAGCTATATTTGAGAGAAATATATTAGTAAAGTTGTGGAAAAAGGTAGCAGATCATAGATGCTTTGAATCATGTTGATAATATAGATCTTTTGAAAGGAGATAGATGCCATAACATATCCAAAATTCTTCATATTGTATCGTGGATCCCCCTTATTTCTTCTATCACAAAAGAAACTTAAGGTCTCAAGGAAATGAAGCAGCAAGGAGAAGAAAAGGACATTCAGATTTTGAAATTCATTATAGTATATTTTTTACCCACAAGGGAGGTGCAGTGGGTGTTCAGGAGCAGTTTGACTTTGGGAAAAACATGAATGACAGTTTAGAATCTGATAGAATATTTAGCTTGTTGAAAAAAGAGGCGGATGAACTCCAATTGAAAATGATCGAAATGATAGTGAATATGAGAAACTACTAGTAATGTATGAGGAAATTGAAAATAATAATGATAAGATGAGGAAAATATTATAAAAAACTAGTCAAAAATTGGAAATAGGAAACTTTTCTCCAAGGAGATAGAGGATCTTAAATACAAGCTAAATAACCTCATAGACAATAATGAGGATATAGTAAAAGGGAATGAGAAATTTGTTCAACAAGTGGATGCATTAAACATAAGAAGGGACTCATCAAATAATGTTGAATCTGGTTTTGCAATAAAACAATCTGATGAACTCTAGTCATTGATTATTAGAAATGATTTAGGCACATATGTGGGGAACTCAAGGGAAGAAATCATAGTGGCCATTTCTGCAGCAAATATAGGGAATTTTCATGCACGTTTTCCTAACTTGCATGCATGGATTGGAGAGAATCTTAAATCCTTGTAAAAATATGAACAACAGATGCAAAAACTATTTGAAGAGATGGATGTCAAGGTTGGAAAATGTGCATTATCAATGGATAACCTTGACATTCTTAAAAAGAAGTTTGAAATTAATCTGAATTTAATTCAGGGATAGGTTATAGAGCTTCTCTATAGTATTTCATTAAAAGAGAAAAATATTTTGGCTATGCAGTTAGAGCTTGAATGTCTAGAAATGAGACTTCAAGAATCTAAACATTGCAAGGAATATTTAGGCTATCTCTCAAGTGATGAAATATACAAATGGGATGAAAATGGTTCTAAACTACCGAGGAACAAAGATCTAATTGTCAATCAGGAGAAAATGCTTCAAGAGGAAATAACTTTGGCAAGATCCAAGATGACTTTTGCATAAGAGAGGATAAAGAGATTACTCAAGTAGTTGACAACATGAGCTTGATAGAGATATCTCATAATGAGATGGAGTTTTTTAGAAAGGAATCACAGTCTCTGAAACAATACATTTCTCATTAAAATATGAGATTGAAACAATATAAAAGTGTGACAATCAAATCCATGCAAAGAAAGTCTGGGTCTCTAACAAATTCAGTGCTTTGATTTTTCTGCATTTGAAGAGTAATGGAAATCTCGAGAATCAAGGGAAAATGAAAAAGTAGAAACATTTGGTTCTCTTGTGGGGTAAAAGATGGAGGAAATGCCTCTTCTACAAGTTGATAAGAAGGTACTAGAAATTGTGTTAAAGAAAACTATGGAGATTGAGGAAATTACATAAGCTGAGATATGCGATTTGATAAAGAAGGTTCAACTTGCTGAGTAGCAAAGAATTGATGTTGAGAAGATAGTGGGAGTTATTCAGTTAGAAAAGTAGGTTGTTTCATCACCAAATTTAGGATTATCTTCAAAACAAGTTTCTACACATTTTGGCAAGGTTGCATCCTTGTTGAAAGGTGAAGAAGAAAGAAATAAGCTCTTTACTGCCTTGAAAAAAAAATCCTCAGACCAAGTAAAGGAATACTATAAAATCCTCAGATACTCTATATCCTAAACTTACCTAGAAATTAACTTTATGGAGACCTATATGGAAAACTAAATAGATTCCATTGTGCGCTAAATGAATCTATGGTTAGTGGGAAATGCTACTTTTCCTTTAATGCCCATCTGAAAGGTGATTTAGGAAGAAAACTCTAGAAAGAGATCTTAGGAAGATTGGAATGATTGTGAAAAATGCCAACCGTTAGTTACATGTAACTATGGTCACAAAAGTAAAGGCACTTTGTAGTTTAATATTATAACAAATTTTGAAAGGTGTTAATCTACAAGATTTAGGAAGTCAATCACCTAGATTATGTAGAATTTGTTTGGAGGCCTTTTCGATTGACGTTTATCAGTATAAGGGGTTGATCAATAGTGGATGCAAGTCTAATCCTTAAATTTGATGCAAGATAGTGACAGTGTTGACCATCAACATTAGCATTATGGAATCTAAGGAAAGGAGCCATGTTTCCTTCTGAAGTTTCTTACAATAGTACAACTATGCACATTATCTCAGAATATTAAGGAATTTAATCTACAATGGTGATTACAAGAGCATAGGCATTAACATATTAGATATTCAGGTAGTCAAGATTAGAAAAGGTATTAGTTTGTATGGAATCCTTGCAGTTGGGAGGTCGTTATGGTATTTTGGAAAGCCATTGATATGTGATTCTGATCTAAGTTGATCTTGGACATCTCCCTCTATTGAACCTCCAAATCCCCATCATTCAAATGAAGAAAGAGGCACAATTATCCTGTTGTTTCTAGCATAATTTCACTCTTAAAGAAACAAGATTCTAGAAGACCTTGGACAATGAATCATTAGTAAGGTCTCATCACCATGTCCTTTAGCCTCAAACTACAGCTCAGAAGGGATTATTTCATCTGTAAAAACTACCATGACAAATGATGATGATATATGTTTCTAATCAACCCAATATTAGATGAGCCATCTTATGCGGATTTTTTTTGTCTTTTAGCTACAAGCTTCAAGAAGTGAAAGCATTTGGAAGCAAGTGATTTCATAATCAATCCTCCTTTTGTTAAAAAGTGTCAATACTTTATCTCTCAAATAGGGATGGTCTTCCTAAAAGTTAAGACCTATAGCTATCAAGGATATACCCTTGAAATTATTTCCAGTCATATGCAGCATCAATCCTTCTATGTATGACATTGCCTTATGTATGACATCTAAGAAAATGCAACTCAACATCATTTATGTTCCTTTTTCAGTCCAAGATCATATATGATATCATTACAAGTCTAATAGCTGTGATGATATGTTGATGATAGTGTTATAGTCTTGTTCACAAACAAGGTTGGGAACTAGATAGATGTAAGCTTTGGATAGTTTATATTTTTAAAAGATCATCTACTATCTGGGGCACAACTCACTTGAAGCTCTCGTACTTGAAGAAAAATGGATGGCACTTTGGAACAATTCTTCGTATCATTCCATATCATCATAAGTGCCTTGAAGAAAGTGTATGACCTCTTGATCATGATCAATAAAAGATCCTAATTTCGACATCTTGGTTGCATAGATATTCTGGGTAATATGATACACTGGTAGTTTTTATCTTGAAATGAAGGATCATACAGTTGTATGAGAAGATTTCTTCTTCCTTGGTGAAGAAAAGGCTTCATAATTTTCTGGGAACTAATGCCTTCTAGAAGCTTGTTTATCTCATATGAGAAAATCTTGATTAAAGGATAAATAACCATCTAAAACAAGACTTTAGAGGGAGTTATAAAATCTCTGACGACCTCACTTGTCCAATAATTTTCAATGAAAGCCAGTCATGTCAGCTAAGTATAATGACCTCAAATAAATTTTCATGTAATCTACATAATTATGATTGGATGATTTTTAGCACATGGACTAAAGGATCAATAAAAAAATGGAGATAGCTCGATGGTTATGCTTTGGGTGAAGTCACTCAATATTCAGAGAGAGCTATGATATGGTCGTATGATGTTTGTCCTACATAACAAAAAAATGAATTTTAAAGTCAAGTATTTCTTCAGAAAGAGACATGGATAGACCTTATTAATAGGGTCCTGATTGAACATTGAGATTTGGGAGCTCATAAGGACCTAAGATACTTCTTGATGTTGTGATCAACCATAAGGTGAGTGGTTCACCTTCCCTTATAGGTATGCTAGGTATAGAGTGAGTGGCTCATCATCCCCTATGATACCTCATGATGATATATGACACATAGGGTGAGTGGTCCACCTTCCCCTATGGTGGTTATCATGGGTGTAGGGTGAGTGGTTCAGCTTCCCCTACAATCGATGAGATATGCATAGGATGAGTGGTTCACCTTCTCCTACAATAAGAGATGCATATAGGAATCTATCGATTGATGGTTGACATGTCGATGGGACGTGGTTCATCCTTTCCCCATAGGTAGGATCCTACCTACAATTGATGCTTAGCATGCATGTAGGACGTGGTTCATCCTTTCCCTACTCTTAGTGGTGTGCATGCGTGTGGGATGTGGTTTATCCCCTCCCTATGTATGTTTGTGACATGTGTCTATAGGATGTGGTTTCTCCTTTCCCTCCATGTGGTTTTGAGTATGAAGTGATCTATTCTTTCCCTTATGGTGTTTCTGCATCATCCTACCCATGTAGCTCGGGACACATGGGAAGTACCTCTCATCTAACCAATGAGTTGGGAAAATTGGTTAGGGACCATAGCACTACTGATGGATGCATCGTGTACTGTCCTACTCCCTATGATTAGGATGCATGATGTTCTTGAACTTGATCACTTGGGATCAAGTCCGATTGGAGTTTACTCTTTGGTTATATGGACTAAATTTTGTCAATGGAGAGTAGCAAGATATTGTGAATCACTCTAGATCAACTCTCTTTATTATTCATATTAGTGTTTAGAAGAGAAAAATAGAGATGGTTTATATCGACATGATGGCATGATGGATTGACAGGTGGAATTCTCCCAAGTTGAGAGGGAGTGTTAAAATTGGAAACTTGGGCCAAAATTCCACTTTGGAAAACTCAATTGATGGAGATAATCATCCCATTGAATTCATCTTTTCGAGAAGACCAAAATCGACCTATTCATCATCATATTTGGATAAGTAGTTGTGTATTTTTTAATTTATGCAAATTATTAAGGTCAACCATATCTATATGTTGGCTCAATAAGCTCAATAGTCACGTCTCATGACCACATCGAATTGTATATATTGGAATGTTGTCTCACTCATTTCACACATCAAAAGGCTTCATTTTTGTCTAAAAGAGTTGATATTTTGCAGGAGGATAAAAGGCTAGCTATTTTTTTGGGTCTCTCTCTTCTACATCAAGGTCAGGATGCTTCTGTCAGGTCACCGCAGATCAGAGGATTATTTGGAAGACAATTTAGGGTTATCCTAGTTATGGTTCATCTTATGTAGGAGGGACCGCATCCCCTGAGGTTTGGTTTAGCTTAGATGCAAGCCTAAAGGAGCTACTTCTGAGGTCACGAGACTTCATAGATATATCATTATATTCAAGAGGGTTTTGAGGTAAGATTGTGGGCTTAATCTATCTCAAATCAGCCCTAGAAACTAGCGAAGGGGAACTCCTAGTATGCCTAGGTAAACTACACTCAAAGAAGGTGTTTTGAATCAGTTAAGCAAGGTTGTTGTGTATTGTAAGAAGACCTTACCAACCCATGGGTATCTATAGATAACAAAGTATTGGAATGATAGCCTTCTGAGCCATCTTCTTATCACAGGTTAGATCTTATTATTATCAAGCCATTTTGACTTCAAGCTATTTTGCTTTCTCTCTCTGCTGAAAATTCAATTTTAATAATAAGAAGATTTGATCAAGGGTTTTCCCCATCTAGGGGTTTTTTTCTTGGCTTGAGCCAATTCATTGTCTCCTCTTGTCTAGGTTGTCTTTATTATTGATTGTACATGTTCTTCTCTCAGTTATTGTCATCATGATAATGTTTCACTTGATTGATAATTATTTAATAATTGGACTAATGAGAGAATTGAAACTCTTTTCTAAGCAAAGCACATGTTATCCTAAATTTAACAAGATGTTTCCATGAGTTATTGATAAGCATTTCACAGAGAAATAGAGCTTAAGCCCCCATGTGTAAATATGAACATAACTTATCATGGTAATTATCAAATCATGCATGTCCATGAACCTTATTAACTATACATTATGTTGTTCCCTTTTATGAACCTAATTAACCTGTTAAAAACCACAACAAGAAATTCTAGTTTATTTTGTCCTTGAACTAAACTGTGAATCAAAATCGAATTCTATTCTCATAGAAACTTGTAAATAGTTAATTAAGTTTATTAAACTTAATTATATTAGGAATTTCGAGTTGGAAGCCTTTCTGAAGTCATGTATATATTCTACCTATATTATAAGGGTCTAGGATGATTTAAGTATGAGTGGTACTTAGTTAACTCAGTTTATTGAGTTAAGTCCAGTTAAATTAGTTCCAAACTGTTTGAGGAACTAATAGTGAGTTAACAGTCAGTTGATGCATTAGTGCACACAACTAGTACTACTCTAGTTAATTGAATATTCCCTCATCAAAAACTCATGCATGTCGATTCTGAGAAAGACCCAGTTGAGAATAGAGTGCAAGGACAATGTACTATTTGTTTTAGACTTTTCTGAGTTGCACTGATAGTGCATGCAATCAGGAACTGATCCTTGAAGGGATTGCGCATTTTTGAGTGAATTGATTTCCCTTTAATATGGGTTAATAAACCATAGGAATTGCGTAAGGAAATAGGGACTTGGAGAGCTGGTGAATTGGCTAAGTATTGTCCTAGTTCTTTCTTGTGAGTTGGAGATTTATTGTAATCTCATATTGATTTTCTGATATATTCAATACAGACAGTGGGTTTTTGAGTTGTGGCTTTCCTCATATATTTATTGTGTGTGTATTTAATTCTCTTCCTGTATCGGTTATTTCTTTTCTCAATCTTTATGTGCTTCCACTGTAAAGAGTAGAAGTAGATTCTTGTCTCTTTCTTTGGTTCATTGCATGGGCTTGTGAATCTACAGGATCTTGTACATGGTATTATAGTTAAGAAAAATATACTAGAGGAGATATCGAAGTTTTTGAGTTTAGGGTTACAGGTGAAATTCGAATTTGCATTTCATACCTCAAGATAAGCACATGGCATCCTACGATTTGCAGCTTGAGTATGCTTTGGAAGGAAGCTCAAGTTTTATAGCCTGGAGGGACAAGATGGAGATTGTGCTAGAAGATAATGGCTTGAAGGAATTAATTGATCAAGAAGTCTGCAAGCTAGCATCTACATATGCACAAAACTTGGCTGAATGGAAGAAGTGTGTGGCGAAGGGAAGGCATATAATCCTTGACAGAGTTCAAGACCACATTGTCTCAAGTCTCTATGGAAAGGAAAATTTGCATTCTATGTGGAAGAAAATGACGGATTTGTATCAGAACATCAGTGACTAAAGGAATTTGGCACTGAAGGACAAACTTCAAAAAATCAAATTGGATAAAGGCAAGACTATTTCCAAATACTTGACCAAGTTCACTCAATGTCGTGATGAACTTGGAAGTATTCAAATCACAGTTGCCGAATAAGATATGGCGAGTCTTTCTCTTCTAGGACTCCTAAACAGTTGGCATAGTTATCAGGACTATGTCAATGGTTAGGAGAAACTGCCAGATTTGGAATGACTGTGGTCGTATTTGATGCAAGAGGAGATCAAGAGGAACAACAGGGATGGCTCTTCAACAAAGACTGATGATGCAGAGAACTATGCCTTAGTGATTAAGGTGAGTAAGGGGAAATGGAAAGCTTCCCATTCCAAATCTAATTCTTATCATGGAGGTAAGAAGAAAGATATGATGAAAGTTAAATGATTTCATTCTCATAATATGGGACATTTTGCTACAAATTGTCCACTCAAGAAATCCAAGGAGAAGTCCTAGGGAGGAGTGGCGGGTGATACTTTGGCCTCTCAATTTGAATTGGATTTTTCACTCATTTCATGCATGGTGTCATCTATGTTGGGAAGTGTATGGTACTTAGACAGTGGAGCTTCATTCCACATGACTGGCGACAAAGATTTATTCAGTGACCTAGTGGAGAAAGATCTTTAAATGGATATCAATATGGGTGATGATGGGAAGTATAGTGTTTCTGGATTGGGAATGTTTTCTTTTCAGAGGGAGCATGGGACTCCACTCACCTTGAAGAATGTTATGTATGTACTCGGGCTGAAGAATAACTTAGTATCTCTTTTCGTGCTTGAGGATAGGGGCTTTGATGTGATCTTCTCGAAAGGAAAGGCGTTCCTTCGACACATAGCCATGGGTCAAGTAAAGAAGATAGGGATTTGAGTTAAGAATCTCTATAAGATGGAGGTAGAGGAGCATGCTGCCTTGTGTTCAAAAGCAGAAAGGATGTAGACCCGAGACATTGGTGAGTTGTGGCACATGTAATTGGGCCACTTGTATGATGGGGCTTTGAAGGTATTGCAACAAATATCTATCAGTATTCGCAAATCTACGCTTAAGCAAGTTGATACATGCAAGGGGTGTACTTTGGGAAAATACACCAAGCCTTCTTTTAGAGAAAGAGATAGTTGAGAAGATTCTATTCTAGAGAGATTCCATTCAGATTTGTGTGGACCATTCTCGACAACATCCATTGCCAAAAACAGGTATTATATTATATTTGTTGATGACTATTCTCGTAAATGTTGGATATTTTTCGTGCAGAAAAAGGATCAAACTTTCAAAAAGTTTTGTGAGTTCAAAGCATTGGTGGAGAAAGATTCAGGCAAGAATGCTAAAGCTCTATGGAGTGATAACGGTGGTGAGTATGTCTCAAATGAGTTTAATAACTTATGTGCATCGGAAGGGATTAAATGAGAGTTGACGACACTCCATAACCCTCAACAGAATGGGGTGTCCAAGAGGAAGAACATAAGCATAGTAGGGGCAGTGAGGGCAATGTTGCATGATTAGGGACTACCACTACACTTGTGGGTTGAGGCATGCACCACAACATTTTATGTTCAGAACTATAGACCACATCGGATACTTGAGATTAAGACACCAGAGGAGGCTTATTCTGGTAAGAGGCTAGATGTTGGTGACTTCAGAATTTTTGAGTCATTGGTATATTTCCATGTGACGAAAGATGCATGGAAGAAGCTTGACCCAACAACAGAGTTGGGGATATTTATGGGGTACACTGATACACCCCACAACTATTGGGTGTACATGACGACAAGTCGGATCATAGTGGTTCGCAGGAATATCAGATTCGATGAGGAGAAGGCCATGCGAGTTTCCCTTGAGAGGGATCTTGAGCTACATGCAGATGAGGAGATTTTAGCTCCTAAGGTTGAGGGGCCTCAGATTGATGTGGATCAGCCACATGCAGAGGTTCTAGGAGTGGAGACATCCACTCAGGCAAAGTCTTCCAAAGAGGGAAGAAAATGCACTAGAGAGGCTGACAAATTGTTGGATGATGCACGAGAGAATGTGGGAGCACCCACTTCTCAGTGCAGACAGAGGAGGTCACCATAGAGGAACACTAGATACATGGAACTTATGGGTGCATGTGTTGAGACAATGTCATCTTCCTTTCAGGAAGCAGTGCAGCAGCCGGTTTTGGATGATGCAATAGTCGAGGAGTATGACTCCATAGTTCGAAACTGTGTTTGGGATGTGGTCCCAAGACTAGAGGACAAGTCAGTAGTGAGATCCCATTGGCTTTCCAAGGTAAAGAAAGCTGCAGATGGTAGTGTGGAGAAACATAAGGCTATATTTGTGATCTGTGCCTTTTCACGGGTAGAGGGGATTAACTATGATGAGACCTTTTCTCCTGTTTCATGGTACTCGTCAATCTAACCTATATTGGCACTATCAACATAGATGGGTTGGAAGATCCATCAAATGGATGTGAAGACAAACTTCGTCAATGGCATGATTAAGGAAGAGGTGTACATAGAGCAGCCAGAAGGTTTTGAAACCTTTGATCGTGAGTCACATGTGTGCCAACTCAAAAGAGCATTAAATGGGCTGAAGCAAGCACCCCATGCTTGGTACACTAGGATATATAGCTACTTCACTGGGTTGGGCTTCACAAGGAGTGAACTAGATGTGAACCTATACCACATTGTGGTGGAAGGTAAGATTTTGATCATTGTACTTTATGTTGATGATCTCATGCTGACAGGTGACGAGAAGCTCATCAAATATTGCAAGGTGGACCTTGCAAGAGAGTTTGAGATGAAGGACATGGGGCTCATGTATTACTTTCTTGGCATGGAGGTATGGCAGGGAGATGTGGAGTTGTTTGTATCTTAGGGAAATTATGCCAACGAGAAACTCAAGAGATTCCGCATGGAGAGAAGTAAACCCATGGAAAATCCTCTAGCTGGTAACTAAAGGAAGAAGGATGCTACTTCAAGGGAAGTAGTGGAAGCTACTGGTTACAGGTAGCTTATGGGTTCACTCATGTACTTGGTGAACACACGATTAGATATGTGCTTTGTATTTAACTATCTTAGACAAACGTTCGTTAAGCCTGCCAAGATATATTGGAAGGCAACAAAGCATGTGTTGAGATACCTCATAGGAAATACTCAATGTGGGTTATGGTATAGATGGATAGAGGGAGTGAAGCTTCAAGGCTTCACAGAGGTAGATTGGGTGTGGAGTCCATCCAACAGGAA
The DNA here is from genome assembly GCA_000404065.3 of Pinus taeda. Classification (NCBI taxonomy): domain Eukaryota; kingdom Viridiplantae; phylum Streptophyta; class Pinopsida; order Pinales; family Pinaceae; genus Pinus; species Pinus taeda. The sequence goes on along the minus strand of APFE030272672.1, from coordinate 573,738 downwards.
GAGCACATCAGGAGGGATCTTCAATATTGGGTCAATGGCAGTTTCTCGGTACAGTAGCAAACAAAGATCGATTGCACTCAGTTTGGCAGAGGCAGTATACATGGCTGCAAGTTAGGAAGCATGTAAGGCTATCTGGATGAGGAAGATCCTAGTTGGTTTGTTTGATCAATAGATGGATCCTATAGTGATTTATTGTGATAATTAGAGTTGTATCAAACTCTCTGAACATCTAGTTTTTCATGATTGGTCCAAGCATATTGATATCCAATATCATCATCTCAGAGATTATGTGTTGAGGTGGATCATGTTGTTATATTACATTCCCGCGGAGGAGCAAGATGTTGACATCTTGACAAAGTCATTGTCAAGATGTAAATTCAAGTTTCACAGAGACAGGATCGGTGTAGCTGATAATCCCTTTCTTGTTGAGAGGGAGTGCAGAAAATGGAAATAAGAAATTCTAGTTTAATTTGTCCTTGAATCAAACTGTGAATTAAAATCGAATCCTATTCTCATAGCAACTTGTAAATAGTTAATTAAGTCTATTAAACTTATTTAGGTTAGGAATGTTGAGTTGGAAATATTTCTAAAGTCATGTATATGTTCTCCCTATATTATAGGGGTCCAAGGTGAGTTAAGTATGAGTGGTTATTAGTTAACTCAGTTTATTGAGTTAAGTCCAGTTAAATTAGTTCCAAATTGTTTGAGGAACCAATACTGAGTTAACAATCAGTTGATGCATTAGTGCACTCAACTAGTGCTACTCCAATTAACTGAATATTCCCTCATCAGAAAATTATACACATTGATTATGAGAAAGACCTAGTTGAGACCGGAGTGTAGGGACAATGTACTATTTGTTTTAGATTTTTTTGAGTTGCACTGATAGTGCATGAAATTAGGAGCTATTCCTTGAAGGGATTACACAATTTTGAGTGCACTGATTTCCCTTCAAGATGGGTTAATCAGCCATAGGAATTGCACAAGGAAATAGGGACTTGGAGAGCTGGTGAATTGGCTAAGTATTGGCCTAGTGCTTGCTTGTGAGTTGGATATTGATTTTACTAAGTGTTGGGATTGTTCTTGAGAGAAAAATCATTGTAATCTCATCTTGATTTTCTGATATATACAATACAGATAGTGTGGTTTTGAGCTATGGCTTTCCATAGATATTTATTATGTTATGTGCATTTGGTTCTCTTCCTCTATTGATTATTTGTTTGTTCGATCTTTATCTGCTTCTTCTGGAAATAGTAGAAATAGATTCTTGTCTCTTTATTTAGTTCATTGCATGAGCTTGTGAATCTACACGATTTTATACATAACATTCATTATTGAATCAAACATGATAAGTACAACATAGAAGGCACATCTAGATCATCTAACAAAAATAGACATAAAGAAGGGATTCTATCAAGGAGACACTAAACTAATACTACATGTTGACTAAAATAGACTAAAATTGCACTAATGTCATGGACAAACTATAGTTAATAAACATGACTTTCTAGATGAAAGGAATGATGTCAAGGAAACATTGTAAATATTGAATACCCATTGTTCACTAAAAACACCCTATAATATATATATAATAATATATATATATATATATATATATATATATATATATATATATATATTAATATAACATAAAAAAACCCCTTTAGCCCTTATTATATTGTCAATATATTATGTTAGGGTTTCTCATTTTTTATACTGCAATACGAACGCATGTGATATTGTATTGTTTTGTTAGTGAAGCCCCTATGCCTAGAACCAGATGATTACCTCTTTTTTTCCCCTGTAGATCCTGGCCATCCAATGAAATGAACAATTTTCATGTTTGCAATTACAATTTACAGATGAGTGGAAATTTTGAGATCTAGTTATGGGAATTATTAAGAGAGCACAATTTTCATATTCATGGAGATTGATGAATTAGTTCAAATTGTTCATACATATATACATATCCTTAGACAAGGCCTCAATCTATATGAGTCTAACTATTTGTCGAGATATTATCCATCCACAAATAATAAAGTAGAATAGCTCATTTTTCCAAGGAAAACCATGCTAATGCAACATACCAACAAGCAGTTGTAATCTTGATTGATCAATATGGATGAAAAAAGACAGTAATATAGTAGTGGAACAATGGAGTGATTTAGAATTGGACACCTTTGAGCCATTTAACTCAAAGTTTGAGGGCACAAAGTGTTCTTATTGAGTCATATAGCATAGATGAATTAGGGGCAATAATGTAAATGTGCAAAGCATGGGAAATGCCTTCTTATTTATGAATATCTCAACAATGGAACTCTCCATGATATGTTACACTATGAAAATGATAGTGGTAAGGGATTGACCTGGAACTCTTGTGTGAGGGTTACACTAGGCACTTTTTAGGCTTTAATTTTCCTTCATATAACTCCCAAGAAAATAACGATAGAAAGAAACTCACAAAATTTATTTTACCAAAAAAAAAGGATGTCTGCTAGGAGCTATAAGATTCTACACCATGTGTAACACTCAATTATGGAGGTGTCAATATTAGCATTACTCTTAAAATTAGGGTCATGGTGGTCCAGATGTGAAGTCTCAAGCAAGCATTTAAAATACTATTAGAGGTTGCAGCATATAAACTTAGTTTGGATCAATAGAGGAAGTGTAGAGGATGGGTCTATGCCTACGAAGAAGTGACCTACATCCACTATAACATGCATGTCAAGTAAGCCAAATAGCTTGACTTTCCTCTAGGAAAAAGCTACAAGAGTTAGGATGAATCTAATTTATACCTTTTATGAGTTCACGTTTGACCCTTGGTTTAATCTACCATGAAAGAAAAACAATGGATTGAATGCACAAAGTTTAGGGTCTACCACATCTTCATATGTTAATGCTTCTTATTGATATACAATAGCCATTTATATGTCTGGTGTAAGACTCCTGTGGAAATTTCTATCCAACAACAACATATCTGTGGTAAAAGGTGTGTTGTCAAAGGTTTCTCCATCAAAATATAACAACCAAAAGGGACCTTACTGTGCACACAAATGAAGAATTAATAATATTTTTATCTATGAGCGTTGATGTGGAGATATGCGACAAAATTATATAGGCAGTGAACCTTTTTGTTCAGCAGATCAAGATCTTAAAGGAAAATGCATGATTATATATACATGTGTGATAGTATTTGGAGAAATGCCAACCTAACCCACAAATTTGTTGACATTTTGCTAGAGTTGACCTATAATTGTTCTTGAAGCTAATAAACATGTAAAATAGGACTGTCTTTTCAATATAAAATATAAACTAATAGGAATAGGGTCAGCTTGTGAAAGTGTAAAAATTGGTATGGTTTAAAGGGACTAATCCCTTTGAAACGTCTTAAATGTGGCAATAAAGGTTGAGCCTCGTTCTAGGAACCATTTGGGCATCCATCTTAGGAATTGGTGTCAGATGCAACACTTCAGAATAATTTTTGTAGCAGTGAAGTCAACATTTGTATGGTGACATGGGGTTGGAGTTGGCCTGTCAAATCTCATTGGTCTACTTTGGAGCTTCTCTAGGGTGATGCCTTAGATGATTGGAGTACGAGGGCATGGTTTTATATTTAGTTTTCATTGAAGAAGCTTTGGAGGTTGGATACTATAGCAAAACCCCTTGTTCTAAACATGGAAGCACTTTCCTCTCCACCCCTTCAATCACTTATGGAGGTTGAAACCGGAGGCACTTTGGAACACTCCACTGGCTCAATTCTTCCAAGAAAAATCATGTCAATGCAACAAGTGGTTGTAATCTTTATTAGTTAAGATGGATGAAAGGACACAATCATAGAACAATGAAAAAATGGAGCAATTTAGAATTGGACAACTTTCATGTTGTTATTAGACAATTTTCATGTTGTTTAAATTAATTCTTGAGGGCACAAAGCATTCTTATTGAGTCATGTAACAAATTTATAGTATGGGAAATATAGTAACTGTGTAGAGCTTGGGAAATGACCTTTTGTTTATGAATATCTTGGCGATGGAACTCTCCATTATATGTTACACTTTGCAAATGATAGTGATAAGATATTGACCTGGAACTTTGTGTGAGGGTTACACTAGGCACTATCTAGGATATAATTTTCCTCGCTATATCTTCTAAGAACAAAAAAAAAGGGTCACAAGGGTTACTCTATAAAAAAATAAAAAGGTGTGCTAGGAGCTATAAAATTCTACACCGAGTGTAATGCTCAATTATGGAGGTGTCAGGATTAGCATTAGTATTAAATTCAGGGTATTGTTGGACCAGATCTCAATTTCCAAGCAAATTTTTCAAACACTATTAGAGGATGCAATATATAATCTTAGTTTGTATCAATAGAGGAAGTGTAGAGGATGGGTCTATGCCTCCAAAGAAGTGAGTTGCATCCAGTACAACGTTCATCTCAAGTAAGCCAAACAACCTGACTTTCCTCTTGGTTCCAAAAATGATACCCTTATACAGAAGGGTACTATATCTAACTGATGGGATGGGGGGGGGGAGGGCACACGTATATGAGTGTTTAGACTTAGACAAAGAATCCCCACCAAAGGAAACAGGAAGAGAATTGGCAATGGTTCTTGTTGAATCAAACTTTGAAGGATGGCCAATAGTGAAAAAAAAGGGAAGGCAAGAAAGAGAAATTAAGTGATTATTTTAACACTTAATTTAGCATATTTACTTTTGCAAGTTATTTTTACAATTTTTTATTTTTTGCTCATAGTCATTAGACATATCTCTGGAATGCTTTTAACATATGAAAAATGTAATTTTGTTCTTTCTTTCATGATGAATAAAATTATGGGTATCTTTTCTTCAGAAATAAACAAAAAAAAAGGAAGCTGGTGGAGTAAGGATGAATCTAATTATTACCTTTGATGTGTTCATGTTTGACCCTTCATTAAATCCTTCCATGAAGGAACAAGAAATGGATTGAATGCACGGATTTTAGGGTCTACCGCATCTTCATATGTTAATTCTTCTTGTTGTGATATAAAACAACCATTTATATGTTTGGTGTAGGACTCATGTGGAGATTTCTATCCACAAAAACATCTTTGTGGGAAAATGTGTGCTATCAAAGGTTGCTCCATCGAAATAGAAACCAATAGGACCCTGAGCTGCACACATGTTTGCTTGAGGGGGCTTGGACCCAGGTTCAAAGTTAATTGCGCTAACCAAGAAAACCCTGCACTACCAGCCCTTTGAGAAACAACCTTTGTAACGTAGGTTGCAGTCTCACTCAAGGCAGTATTGGGGGATGCTAGAACAAGGCTTCTACATCCAGAAGGCTATGTGATGTGGTTTAAGGTGCTTTCTGCAATTTTAGTTTTGATTTGACCTTCGCGAACCCTTATTCATGAAACTAGAATTATTTTCAGTAAAAGAGAGTTATAATCTCCTCGTAACCATCTTATCATGCATAAAATAACATCTAACAGTTGATTCGAATCTTTGCGGTGTAATTAAGATAAAATACAAGCAAATATCATTTAGTTGCACATAAATATATAAAATACACAAGTGCATAAAAAAAACACAAAATTGCTTCAAATATCTTTTTATTATTTTAGAGCCTTCCTTTACAGCATTTTCAGACCCTACGCACACAATTGTAAACTTACCAAGGTCTCTGCGCACTCAGCTGCAAGGGCCTTCCCCTTCACCCAAAACATAGAAAGATATACAATTGCATACCCAAAATCATATCATAATTTCTATTAATTGATTGATTTCCTTAGACTTGCTAAGACATCCCTTTATATATCCTTTACCCTTACAATACCATGGTCTACAAATCATGGGAGGATCTCGAAACAATACCAAAATAGAAGGGGTTTTGACCTTACTAAAACCCCTTGACTCCTATTTGACATGTGCTATTCATGCTCTACTCCTCAAAATGTGGAGGCTTACAATATTTTATCAAAATTGACCTAGGGGACCCCATCCCAATAGGCCCTCAACACAATTATGTGACTCATCCTCGAGTCACTCCGCTGGTACACTCTGGATCTTTTCTTTCAAGTTGTTGAATGAATACTTCACTGAGTGAAGCATCTCCATACATTGAACAATTACATGTCGCACTTCTTCCACCAACTTTTCCATAGTTGGCCCATCTACTGCTAAGATGATGGTTAGTTGCATCTGTTGCATACTCTTAAGCGTACCTTCCACGGTTTTTGAGAGTTTCCCTACTTCTTCCTCCCATGGGTGCATTCATGTAGTGATGGTCTGCATATTCTTCTACATCTCCTTGATCTGTACTTAGAGGGATGTCCGCTCTTTCAACTGGGAGCACTATTTCACAGGGGCTAAGGTGCACGTTGTTTCCTTTATCTCACAATACTGCAACTTCTTATCCTGAATGGAAACTTCAACCTTCTTCACTTATGGGTCCTCATGCAGCGAGCTCCACATTTCTAGAGTTTGTTCAAATAGTTGGCTACACTCCTTGACTGCAACATTGAGCTTCACCTTGTTTGTTCTGATGGAAGCCTCGCATTGCTCTCGGATCTTCGGTGGTGTGGTGGATTGAAACTTCGATTGAAGCTCAGTAATTTGAAGTTGTAGATCGAAGAAAACTTTATCCAACTGTGCCTTTGATTCTCTATACACATCTTCCATGTGCTAAACATTTTCTTTAGAAGCGACCTTCGACTAAATCTGGAGCACAGGGAGCTCATTGTATACTCTTGAAACGACCTACTCTAGCTGTGCCCTTCTTGTAGCTACCTCATCACGGTCCCAGAGAGGTCTGTTCTTTTCACCGCACATCTATTGACTGGTGATCTGCGCATCCTTGATCACCATGAGAGCTCGTTTCTCTTGCACCTTAAGCTAATATGTTACACCCTAGTGTATGTCACACAATGTGAATAGGGGGAGCACTGCGAGGCTAATACTTATGTCTTTGGGTAGCTGGGCACTCTCTCGTTCTATGACATCATTAAATATAAAGATCCATGAGGCAGGGTCACAACATGCAGCCATGAGGTGAGGATCAATTGCAGACTACCCGATGTCATTGGCTTTGTGCTCACTTAAGATCAACTCGCTTGAACCATGCTCACTTAAACCACGCTCGCCTAAACCTGCAACTCTGTGAGGCCCACTTCGACCTTTGTCAAAATAGACTGACTTTGATCTTCAATATGGCCCCAAATTTCTTTTATCACAGTCCCAACAATATCTCCAATCCATCAAGGTCCCCCTCAGTGAGGACCATGGCCTCTGCACTAGCGGTCTTATCAAACTTGTGCTTCTTCCATGCACCTCCCGCACCTTACTTTTGTCGTCGTTTAAGAATAAAAGGAGAATCAACATTCTTCAGGTCTACAATGAGGTATTCGCTACCTAGATCTAGTCCTTCAGTGTGCTACCCTTCGTCGTGCTCGCCCTCAGGTTCTTGCATGATATTTTTCTCGAGGTCGATGGTCACCTTCTTATTTTCCTTTTGCACTGCTTTACTAGTGCCTATTGTGCCTTCCACACTAGTCCTTGTGACATCCTCGAAAATATCTGTTGGAAGGAGCCAGTAAGTTGGCTATTGAAGGACTAACTGTGTAATATCATCTTCATTCACCAAAAATGGAAACAACGTCCATTTCATCGTCAGATCAAACGTCATGTAGATGTATATATGATCAGAATCAACCTTAAAATCTGTAATGCGCTAATATTTTTTTAACAAAGTGGGTGATAACCACATTTTCTGGATAATCACCATTGCAATTCTATTTCAAACAGTACCCAGAACATCTTGTTTTCAATGATACAGTCAGGGTCCTTCATTGCCCACAACAAGGAAAATTTTGTAGGCTCACACAACTCTAGATATTTCGTTGGGAAGTGGGAATCCTCTGGCATCCGCCAATATATTAGTGCGATCAATAATAGTATCCACGCATAGTGGAATGTCTTTCCTTCCTCTTGTGTTTCACAACAATCATCCAAGAATTCTTGGTAGAGGTACTTTTCCCAATTCAATTGGAACCCCTGGTCATACTGCATATCTAAGGATACCACTGGTGTCGGTACTTCATCGACATGACACTTCCTCATAATTTTTTCCGTCAAGATCCGTGTAGTAAATCACACAACTTCACTTGAGATAAAACTAATGGCATATCCTTGCAACTTCTTCACCAACCTAAAGTCGCTCTTCATCTTGTCCGTGAGATTTTTCTCATGTGACTTCCCCAAAAAAGCATCTCCGGGGTTCACGCCCTGATATGGTAGCACAGTTATTCTTCAAATTAGCATATCATCAATTAGGATGGGCCCTCCTAGATAGAGGCACCCATCATGAACCAACGCCAACAACTAGTGCACACAGATGAGATTAATAATACTGCAGCTGAAATATGGGACATACAACATATTAAGAAACCTTGCATGCTCAATATCGATTGGTCACTTCATCGGTTCAATCCATGTAATGCCCATCTCCTAATAGTAGACTGATTTCAAGTATTTACTGGTTTCTAATTGCAGAAATTTCTCATGATTGCCCAAATCCCAATCCTTTGTGTTCATAAATGGTACCCAAGCCAACAAGTTTCCCTCAATAGGTACTTCCTCTGGTAGAAATGATGTGAATACATTGTATTTCAAAGAGTGAGGGTCCTTAGTTACTTTAGCGGTTGGATTTCTTGGTGCTATATACAGCGGCAACCGGGAAATTGGCTCCGCTCCCTCTGCATTGATATCTTCAATCCCCATATTCATCTCTTCTTCATCTAGGTCTTGGGGTACCATAGGCTGCTTCTTTTTATCCATATGACCCTTTTGTATGTGCTCAGTTGGGATTTTTCACAGCGATTGCAAAACCAGGGCTGGCTATAGCTTTTTCTACTTTTTCTCTCTTGCCACGGAGGCAGTGAGTTTTGGCCTTGGAGACTAAGATTTTGTAATAGGGATTGGTGATGTTGCAGTCATGATATTTCATAATCCTCTCTTTAAGAATTCTTGCTCAACTTCTACCCAACTCAGGTAACCGAACATACAGTGATGCACTCAGCTCTTTAAGCGCAACAACACATAACAGATTCTCAAGAAGCAAAGTCGCCAAGTGTGGAGTAGGGTGAGATATTAATAGCTTGATTTGAATTAAAACTATTTGTTCCCCCGTAAATATTTCTCATAAATGCAATTTTGGTAGCAGATTATCCTAGATTTGCGCCTTAAATGCACTTCCCCTGCTCCTTTTAATGGAATAATAGTTGTCTAATAAACTATAGTTGCTCCAATGGTCACTTTCTGGGCAGGTTACGCGATAATACTCCTTGTGGCATAGCTACCTCATTGCAACTTCCATCTGGGTGCTCTTCCAAAACATTCCACAGTCTTCCTTTTTTGACAAAGTGTTTCCTTGCCGACATAGTTTATAGTCTCGTGCTTTCTTTCAACTGCGAGAAGCACTAAGACTTTCTTGCGTCCATCTAGTCATTGTGCAGGGGCAAGATCGTCCTTATAAACCTTCAACCTACTCCCATTAATCATGCCTGAAAATACTTCCCCATTTAGCTTCATGATCTGAACTACACCACCATTCGAAATGCTCTTAATTACATATGGTCCCAACCAGTGCATATGAAATTTCCCTGAAAACTTGGTAAACTTGCTGTCATACATTAACACCGAATCACCATTTGTGAAGGTGCATTTTTTGATGTGTAGATCATGCCATGCCTTTTCTCTAGATTTTTGTACTTGTTGATGGAATCCAGCCAAAAAGTGGTCTTCTTCTAATTCCAACAGCTGCGCGAGGTGTTCCTCCATGATGTCGCGATCTTCCATCTCAGTTATTGCTACAATTATTAGGCTAGGCACTATGTATTCCATCGACATTACTGCTTATTTTTCGTAAACCAATCAAAAGGGTGTTTTCAGAGCCAATTTCTTACAGGTAGTCCTATAGGCCCATAGAACCATTGGTATGTGCACATCCCAATCATTCCTATTAACATTTCATACCTTTCTCAGGGAATTCTCCAAGATCTTGTTGAAAGCTTCAACAGTGCCATTCACCCGGGGGTGATATGGCATACTCTTTTGATGGTACATCTAGAACTCCTCTATTAAAATTGTGATTGTCTCATTCAGGAAGTGTGACCCTATGTCACTCATTAGAATTTTCGAGCAAAAAAACCTTGACATAATAAACTAAAATATGAACTTTTCAATAGTGTTCACGCAAAAATCCTTCATAGGGCGTGCCTCGGCCCACCTGGTTAAGTATTTCATTGCAGTGATAATATAACGCGCTCCCGTCTTTTTCCCTAGGGGTTGAATAGGCCCCACAAATTCAATTGCCCATTTATCAAATGCTTGTAATGTAAATTCTGGATTTAATGGAAATTCATCCCTTTGCAATAGTCTCCCAGTCCTTTGACACACATCACATGCACTGGAGTATTCCTTGGAATCTTTATGTATTGTTGGCCACCATAGTCCTGTATGTAGGATCTTCCATGCAATAGCCTTACCTTAATAATGTCCTCCAGCGACACCACCATGTGCTTCAGCTAGAATATTGTGTCTTTCATATTCAGGCACATATTGGCGTAGAACTTCATCTGATCTCATCTTATATAGTTGTCCTACAATCACAAAAAAACTGGCAGCTCTCACAACTAGTTCCTTATTTTGTTACGTCGTATAAATTTCAGGAGCTATGCTAGTAGATAAAAATTGAATGATGTTTGAAAAATACTCCTCCACAACCCTGACAGCAAAAATTTTCGTGTTAGATAATCCTTCCTCAATATTTGTAGGCCCTTCGACATTTTTTATTCGAGACAAGTGGTTTGGTCCAACATTCAATCTCCCAGGGTTCACTATGACTTCAAAATCATATTCTTGAAAAACGAGAAACCAACTACAAATTTCCCCTTCCAACACAGGCTTATTGACTAGGTACTTCAAAGCAGAATGGTCCATGTACATCTTAAAGTGCATACCTCGTAGATATTGCCTGAACTTCTCTAGTGCATAAACGATAGCCAAACCTTCACGCTCTGTGGTTGAGTAGTTCCTTTCGACCTTAGATATTTTCCAATTGGAGGAGGCAATCGATTGATCGATATCTCCTACCCCTAGTTGTGTTAAGATGAACCCCAATGTTATGAAATATGCATCCACATGCATATGAAATTCCTTCTTCCAGTTTGAGATACTAGGATTGGAATTGTAACCATCTTCTTCTTTAGAGTATCCAAGCTCTTCTGAGAATCATCATCCTAGTAAAACGTAACATCCTTCTTTAACAACTTCTCCATGAGCGCAGTGATTTGCACATAGGCCTTAATAAACTTCCTATAATGCCGAGTATGACCCAATGTTATGCGTGGCTACTTTACATTCCTAGAGGGCTCTGGATTGATAATGCATTAGGGAAATTTTAAGGTCTAAAATGGGCCTCCTAAGAAAATGTACAGCCAAAATAAACTTTATAAGAAAAAATAGTATTTAAGATGATGGTGTCAACCATGGGAGATGATTCACCATTTTTGGAGTAAAAAAGTAAAAATATTAAAAAATAATAAAATAGTAAAACTACTTTTCAACTCCTATTTTCGATGTATATCCCTAAGTTTTTACTCAAATTTCAAGTGGGAGTACTCGTTGGATGCAAAATTTAATTCCTTATCCAAGGAGCACCCATGTTTCACACTTTTGATGGACCTAGCGATAAGAAAAATGAGAAATGCATGAAAAATGTGATTCCTATCACGTGTTTCATGTATTTCTCATTTTTCATGTAGCAGAGTCCATCAAAAGTATGTAACATAAGTACTCCTTGGATGAGGAATCAAATTTTGCATCCAATTAGTTTTTCGGCTCGAAATTTGAGTAAACCCATAGGGCGATAACTTGAAAATACGAGTTGAAAAAATAATTTTTTCTTTTTTCCCTCTAAAATTTCATGATGTGATCTAATCTTATTTTATTATTATAACTATTATTTTATAATTTCCTTAGGAGGCCCATTTTAGACCTAAAAAACTCCCTAATGACATCGATCTTAGTAGGGTCTACCATCAATCCATGCTTGCAGACAACATGGCCTAACAATATGTCGTAAGGTACACAGAAAATACATTTCTTAAGGTTCAGAGAGATCTGGTACTTCCTACACAAACATCAAGTGCAGTCTAGAAACATGCTTCTTGACTAGCCTGAACATTGTCCAGTCGTCGAAGTAGACTACCAAAAACTTATGAATGAACTCCTTGAATTCCACAACAACCACCCTAGAGAAAATTTTAGGAGCATTTTTTAGTCTGAAATGCATAATTGTATATTGGAACGACCCCCATTCTGTAGCAAAGGTAGTATTTCTTCTATCTTCCAGTGTGATCTTAATTGGTGGTATCCCCAGAATCCATCTGTAAATGAGTAAGCTTCATGTCTTCCAACATTCTCAAGAAATTCATATGTAAACGACGTACGTAATGGATCATGGACACATGCATCGTTTAGCTTCTGTAGATCTACACAAATCCTGATATCACCTTTTGTTTTATTCTCTTGGACCACCATAGGGTTGACCCACTTGGATTCCTCTACAAGCTCGATTATTCCTGCCACAAGCATTTTATCGAGTTCCTCTCATACCTTTTCCTTGTATTTTGGATTCAACCAATACAGTCACTGCTTAACTGGCTTCACATTGGGTTTTAAACTGATCTTCATCACCCCCAAATATCCTACTATCCCCTTTAAGTCAGAGAACTTGGTTAGAAATAAATCCTGATATTCATGTAATAATTCAGCTACCTTATCCATTGTATCTTCATCCCAATAGTCATCAATGTTCACGAATTTTGATTCTACTATTGAACCAATGTTCACCTACTTTGTGCACACTGACTGTGAAATATCAGGGATCTCTGCACTAGGTCCCCCAACTTTGTGTTGTCCCTTTGATTCAGGGATATTAATATTCCTCGAATCCTCATTGACTTCTTTTGTTGTAACATTGTAACATTCTAAAGCATGTTGCAACTGCGTACTCCAGTCAAGATGTACCCACGTTATAGGTATGATGGGTGTTCAGAAGATCGTTGCTTTAATTTCCTAAATCCCTTCATCAATTCATGTGAACCCATCTTCAAACCTAAATGTGAGCAAGAAATTTTCTTTCATCTCATCCCATTGAGTGGTCCCGTGTCGCAGCTCTATTTCTAAATGCCAGTTCTTTGGGATAGCATCCAGGGTATGAATAAAGATATGCACCCACTCAAGTTGAGGTATCTCACCCCAAGCCTTAGTCCATCGCACCATATGTTCACGTGGATCATCCTTCCTTGTGTATTTTTCAGTGATTCGAGTGTTCGCGTAGACAAATCTTAATCACATCATTCGAAAATATTCCTTCCAGTCAACAAAATTATCCCTATGCATACCCCACTATCTTGCAGGCGTAGGTCTTAATGCTAGATTTAAGGCCTGGAACCGATGTTCCTCTGGTACATCCCTTTCAAAATGTTCAATAAATATATTGACATCACCCAAGCCATCATTATAGGGTAACTTGCATACCTAAGTGGATACACAACATAACGATTTTGAAAGCCGATTACATCGCAGCATAAAGACCTCATGCAACCGATTCTACCAGTTTTCTAACTCTTCATCTGAGTATAATTGGAAGAAGATGTCCTTATCTTAGTTGATCCTTCCATATGCAGTAGGATTGATCCAATCTTCATTCCACGCAGTTAAATTATATATGTGCTCAATGTCATCATATTCATAATAATCACAATTCGGTTCTGTGTACCGTGCACCTTTAGCTAGATCTAGTGGGACAATTAATCGAAGTTCATTTTTTTCAAACACCATGTTTCACTTCTTTAAGTTGAGTATTTGATTCCTGTCAAAATCCCAATCAATCCCGAGCAACGCTGGGTATGGATTATTATCATCGATGATCTAAATAACATCAAAATTGGCCACTGCTCTTGCACCTTCAATATCTACGATTACTCCATGCAGGCACCCCATTGGAATTATCTTTTGTTTTTTTAGAATGCACAGTTGAATTGGTGACGATTGTAATTTAGGATTTCCCATATGTTCCCAAGTCTGTTTTGGTAGTACATTAGCATTGGAGCCCAAATCTAGGATTATCCATTTCAAAATCATCGATCTGTGTAGTCAGATGCATCTCCCTATCAGTTCTTTCTTTCTTTGGCTTACCTTATTAAATCTGCACTATCTTGGTAACAACTTATCCTTGTTGTCACAGTTACCTATCAGCTCTTGTATTCCCTCCACTGCCTTCTAATCCCATAGTAAATCATACAAGTCTGCAAAAATGATTTCAACACAGTGGGACCTAACTATTAGGTTCTAGTAGCATCTTTAGGTTTCTCCTTTCGTGAGGCTATTAGCATCGGGTTTTGAGATGTAGAAGCACCCAGACTCATAAAATTATTTTTTTCCTCCGTTGTCTCTTTTTCTTTATGCAAATCAAACCCAACATTCTTTTCACCATCTTTTTGGAACAATGACCGTAATTCTGACTCTTTGCCTTCAACCTTGTCTTCACTAGTGTCTACACCACTTCATGTGACTATGTTGACACTAGGATCATCTTTGTGTGGCTCGGATCTCATCATTTGAGTATTCTGTGTCAGCTATTGGGTCTTCTTATCCTCCATCTTTGCTATTAATATCAGGGAATCTTCTATAACATGATCAAATTGATGACAATACTGACATGATATGTGCGTTGGATTCTGACAGTTGTGCACAAAGTGTCCTGCTTCTCCACAGTTGTAACAAATTATCTGGCCCTGACCTCTTCCAGTTCCTCCTCCTCCTCCTCTTTTGGGTCCTTTAAATCCTCCTTGAGCTATAGGTGAGCCCTGGTTGTTCTATGCATGGTTTTAAACCTAAATCCTATACAGTGGATGTATGTCCATCATTAGTTCATAACTTTGACAAATCCTCTCATCATGACCAACTGATTTAAAAAATTTACTAATGTAGGTTTTAACCCCATACAAAAATTACCTGCGTACGAATTCTAAATCACAGAAAAATAAACAATGCGAGAGCATAACACATAAAACACACATAAACAGAGATTTCCCACTGGATCCCAAAACCGGGACTACCAGCTTGATTTTTCATTATGTTCCTTTAAATGTTACAATACATATTTATACATGCCAAAGAATCCAATACCATGGACCAAAAACCATAGGTAGGTTCGCCCAACCTACTATAGGGTCCAAAAAAAAAAATTTCCAGGGGCGTTGCCCTGGACCCCATGGAAAGAATATAACACAACCCAACAATCTCCTACTTGTTGTTTTCTTTCCTCAAGAGATCTTAGTCATTTTTCTAGCCCTGAAACGCCCATTGTTTCTCTACACCAAGAGAACTTCTCAGAGCTCACATATTTTGTCAATGCATCTGCAGTATTCTTCAAAGTGTCCACTTTCACCAGCAACACCTTTTTGTCTTCTATCATATCCCTCACAAAGTGATACTGAACATCAATGTGCTTTGTCTTTGAATGATAAGCAGGGTTCTTTGCCAAGAAAATTGCACTTTGGCTGTCACAGTCTATCCTTATAGCTCCCTGTACTAACCCCATACTTGAACACAATCTCTGCAACCAAACTGCTTCCTTGCTTGCATGAGTGGCTGCCCTGTATTCTGCCTCTGTAGTTGATAGTGCCACTACAGATTGTTTCTTACTCATCCAACTGACTGCACCTCCAAATAGGTTAAACACATACCCACTTGTCGATCTTCTCTGATCCAGATCTCCAGCCGAGTCTGCATCAACAAAGCCACGAATATCCAACACTCTGTCCAATCCTGGTCTTCCTTGGTAGCAAAAACCATAATCACTAGTGCAACGCAAATACCTGAAACCCGCTTCAGTGTTGTCCAGTGCTCCTTCCCTGGTTTTGACATAAACCTGCTCAATACTCCCACTGCATGTGCAACGTTTGGTCTAGTACAGACCATTGCATACATCAAGCTACCGACTGCACTTGCATATGGAACACGGGACATGTCCTCTTCCTCTTCTTTTTTGGGACACTGTTCAGCAGATAACCTCACACCTACAAGAATAGGAACCTTCACCGGTTTACTATCTTGCATATTAAACCTCTGCAATATTGTGTCGACATACTTCCTCTGGTTTAACCAGAGCTTCCTCTTTGCCCGATCTCTTTTAATTTCCATGCCCAAAATATAGTTTGTAGCACCGAGATCTTTCATGTCGAATTTGGAGGACAATTGGGTCTTCAAATCCTGGATAATTTCTTTGTCATTTCCAACCAACAACATATCATCCACATACAAGACCAATAAATAACACGGTCACCAATTAATTTAAAATACACACAGTGATCTGCTTTGCTTTTGGTGAAGCCAGGTCCCTGTATAATGTATCAAATTTCTGATACCACATCCTTGGTGACTGTTTTAACCCATACAGAGACTTCTTTAACTTGCATACTAGTTCTTTCTTACCCTTCACCGCAAAGCCTTCAGGTTGCTTCATGTAGATTTCCTCTTCCAAATCCCCGTGAAGAAATGTTGTCTTCACATCCATCTGTTCTACCTCAAAATCAAAAGCAGCAGCAACAGATAAAAGTAATCTAATAGAAGTTACCTTGGCAACAGGAGAAAAAATATCACCAAAATCAATTCCCGGCACCTGGGAATAACCTTTTGCTACAACCGAGCTTTGTATTTCTCCACCTTCCCTTCTGCATTTGTCTTCTTCTTGAACACCCATTTGCTGCCAATGGGTTTCCTTCCAGCCGGCAACTCCACTAGATCCCAAGCCTCATTTTTGTGCAAAGATGCATTTCATCAACCATGGCCTCTTTCCAGAGTTTTCCATCCTCTGAATCCATTGCTTCCTTCACAGTTCTGGGATCCTCATCAGTAACAGACAAAGCAAAGTTTGAACAGAAAGCAGATGGGCTATACCTTTCTGGCTGCCTTCTTTCTCGAACTGATCTTTTCAAACTCGAGTTTAGTGGCTCTTCATTTTCTGATTCTCTCTGCTACGAGTTGATTCTTCCTCCTTTAGTTCAAACCCTATCTTCACAGGTTCCTTTGGTTGGACTTCATGTTTAATAACATCTTTCACCTCTCTGAACACCACATCTCGACTGTACACAACCTTCCTTGTTACTGGGTTCCAAAGCTTATAACCCTTTAAACCATCCTTATACCCAATAAAGATGCACTTTTCAGATTTACTATCCAACTTGGTTCGTTTCTCCTTTGGAACATGTACATATGCATCACATCCAAATACCCTCAGATGTGAAAGAGAGGGTTTCTTACCAGTCCATACCTCTTGTGGAGTCTTATCCTCAAACGCTGATGAAGGTGACCTGTTGACCAGGTAACATGCAGTATCCACCGCCTCTGCCCAGAATTCCTGTCCTAACCCGGCACCACTGAGCATGCTTCTTGCCCTTTCCATCAACGTCTTGTTCATTCTTTCTGCAACTCCATTTTTCTGAGGTGTATATGGAGTAGTCTTCTGCCGTGCTATACCACACTTCTTACACAATTCTTCAAATTCTTTGCTGCAGAATTCTCCACCATTATCTGTCCTTAGTACCTTTATCTTCTTCTCTGTCTGATTTTCCACCAGAGCCTTAAATTCTTTAAACCTGTCAAAGACTTCAGATTTCTTCTTATGGAAATATATCCATGTATTCCTTGAGAAGTCATCTATAAATGATACATAGTACACAGACTTACCCAGTGATGGAACTTTCACAGGTCCAAACACATCACTGTGCACAAGCTCTAATATTTGTTTCGTCCTCTTACCACCAGAGAGGAAACTCACCCGATCTGCTTCCCATATACACAATTTTCACAGAAGTCAAAATCCAGAGAGCTCTTACTCATACCTTATACCATACCTTTACCATGAAGTATTCGAAAGCCCTTCTCTCCAATATGTCCAATCCTTTGATGCCACAACATGGTCTTCTCTCCAGAGACCACTAGATTTTCTGCTCCACTATTAGGAACCACAAAATTGTTGAACCCATCAATAAAAATGCTACCTTGTACCTTGTACAGAGTTCCAATTTGAACTCCCCACATCAATACCAGTGCTCCCCAAACCATTTTGCAGGTATCCTTCTTGAACACTGTTTTTACACCTGCATCATCCAGCTTGCTTACAGAAATCAGATTTCTGGCCAATGCAAGAATATGAAGAACACCCGGAAGTGTTCTAACCCTTCCACCTTGCAACTTCAATTTTACTTTTTCATGACCAATGATTCTAGCCTTCCTATCATCCCATAAAAAGACATCACCACCATCATATTTCTCATACTCGCAGAACCACTCTCTATGGGGAGTGAAGTGCAAGGATGCACCTGAGTCAATCAAACTACATGTGTACTTGAAGAAACCAAGTACACATCCCCAACTTCATCTGAGGTGGTTTTCGCCTCTACAGAAGGAGCATCATTAGATCCCTTTCCTTTATCAGGAGCTTTAGATTTGCAGTCCCTTTTGTAGTGCCCTTCCTTTCCGCATTTCCAGCACAACATCTTTACAGGTTTTCCTGGAGATTTAGATCTCCCTCTAGATTTGGATCTCCCACTCGATGACTTATTTTTGTTTCTATTCTTGGACCGTCCTCATATAGACAAGGCATTACCATTCTGGCCCTCCATATTTTTCCGTCTCATCTCCTCCGTCAGCAAGCATGAGACTATTTCATCAAATTGTAAGGTAGTTGGATTGCTACCTATTGCAATAACCAGACTATCCCACGAATCTGGTAGAGAACACAACAAACTGATGCACTTATCTTCATCTGAAATTTTAATATCAACAGATGCTAACTGACTTACCACAGTATTAAATGCGTTTAGATTCTCTTTCACCGAGTTTCCATATTTCATCCTCAGGTTATACAGCTTTTTTCGCAGGAATAATTCATTCACCAGAGACTTAGATTGGTACAAAGTCCCTAACTTGTCCCACAAAGCCTTCACCGTAGCTTCCCTTGATACATTCAGCAACACTGAATCTAAGACACACAATCATATTGTGCTCTTTGCCTTTTGATCCAACTTCTTCCATTCTTCAGCGGACACTCCTATTGGTTTAGTACACAGATCTACCGCGATCCACTGATCTTTATCCACCAACAGATCCTCCATCTTGAGTTTCCACAACTCAAAACTTTGACCATTAAATTTCTCGATCTCTATCTTTCTACTGCTCGCCATCTTCTTTCACCACCAGAATCGATCTTGCAGATCTCCCACTGAATAGGGTCTACCACAGGCCTGAGTGAAACCCCTTAGCAACAAAGGTGTCCCCTTGAAGCAAAAACAACTCTGATACCAAATGTAGGTTTTATCCCCATACAGAAATTACCTGCATACGAATTCTAAAACACATAAAATAAACAATGCGAGAGCATAACACATAAAACACATATACACAGAGATTTCCCTTGGATCCCAAAATCGGGACTACCAGCTTGATTTTTTTCATTATGTTCCTTTCAGTGTTACAATACATATTTATACATGCTGAAGCATCCAATACCATGGACTGAAAAACCATCGCTTCCAAAAACATGTGCGAAAATCATGCACAAAACCATAGGTGGGTCCGCCCAACCTAACATAGGGTCCAAAACCAAAATTTTCTGGGGGGCTACCGCGGACCCCATAAAGTCGATTATGAGTTCCCCTCAAACCACCTGTGACCTCCCCCCCTCTAGCCCTAGGTTAACTACAGGGGCTAGTCGTGGAAAGAATATAACACAACCCAACAGCTGGAACTACCCAAACGAAGGACATCCAGGTATGTTCATCATTGCGTAGCTTGTTTATATAAGCATGTTGCCTGAGTTCTATGCGTGTTTCTTGCTGTAGATTGCTCTTGCTCTGTTGGGGTTCTAACCCAAAGCCCTAGGGCACTTATTCCCGTAATAGTAAGGTTCTCATAGTTTCCCGAATCTCCTTCAGTTATTGATGCTTTTGCTAAATATCCTCTTGTAGCTTCAATGCATTTGGATCTTCTTGTAGCAAAGTACAAATCTGTAAGCTCTCATCCAGTATCTTCCCACAATCTTCCACTAGTAAGAAGATGCCGACCATTTCAGCCTTCAGGTCGGCCTCTCTCTGCTCTCACACTTCCTGTGGTGTGGTTGGTTGTAACTTCATCTATAGCTCGTTAATCTTCATCTCATATGTAAATTGTACATCCGTGATCTTATTCTTGTATCCTTTTACTGCAAGTTCGAGCTTCACGACCTTGTCCTCCACTAGTTCCTCTTCTCGGACATTAATGTCTGGAATCTCACGGCATGATTCTCTTACCACCTCGTTCAACTTCTGTTGATGTTGTACTGCTTGATCCCTCTCCTGGATTTCTTGGTTGAGATTTTGCTGTAGCGAAGCTCTCTCTCTTTACCTGAATGTTTAACTGTGAAGTGTGTTGTTCACGTATCTTCAGCACATCTATGATCTCTAGATGCAAATTTTGTAATCTCTGAAGTGGTACTTCTGTGATGTTCATGTTCACATACCTCCACTCTTTAGCCTATTGTTGTACCTCGACAGAGTCAAACTAGAGCGCCCCGAAAGGTATCTGTGCTATCTACACTGCAAGTGTAGGTTCTATTGGTCTTTCTTCTCCAAGCTTTTCCTCTGTTTACACTATTTGTCTGACCATCTATGCCAATATCTTAAGTTCTGCAATGCGCTTTGTGACACCTGTTAGAAGTGTGGCGTAGAGATCTTCTAATGATCCAGATTTAAATAGGAACACAAAAAATTACATATTTAACCATAAATAGAAAGATGCAATAGAAATAACACTTCATTTCATTAATATTAAATACTGAAATATGCTTACAAATAGAATGGAAATAAGACTAGCTTGTGCGATGGTAGCTTATCTCTGAGAAGAGATGTGGTGGCTACCTGCCTCTCAACTATGTTAAAATGAGGCTTGAAGGCCTATTTATTATTGAGAAATAATGGAAAACCCTAAACATCCAAAAACCTAACCCTAAGAGATGAAGCGCCAAACTATGGGCCCTTTTTGGGTAAATTGGTACATCAACTTCCCAGGGTCGTAACTTTGGCATACGATCTCTGTTTGACGTGCACCATACCTTGTTAGAAAGATCTATTTGAGGAATACAACTTTTGAGTGAGAAAAATGGTTTATGACCAATGTACATGACCTACGTTGCTCCCATTTTTCTCAAAAAACGTCGTTTAGGGCCTCAAAATGGCTCTGGAAGTTTAGGACTAGAAAAACTGCCAAAAATAGGAAATTGTGCTACAAATAAGGAAACTGAAAAACCGAAAGAAACAATGAGGGGGTCCGAGTGGAATTGGAGGGTAGCCACCAATATCCACCTGGATCATTCCTCCCCCCTTAGGAAGCAATGGTTCACATTGCATTGAGTTCCTTCATGACATGAGGAAACTTCTGCTGAACTTAGTCCCTGGCGAGCCACTAGTTCTGGTGAATGAGTTGGCTTGCTTTGACAGCTCGATATAGTTGGATACTTTGCTGTCAAGTGTTCTTGATCTATGCTTCCATGATTCGATCAGTTGTGGCTTGCTCCATGCAATCTGGATTTAATTTTGTAGGTGTGAGTTGTTCTGCAATGTCTGATGTGTCCAACAATGGTGGAAAGTATGGTCAAAGATGGTCCACATTGAACACTGGGTGCAGGCCAAGGAATCGGGGAATGTTGAGCTCAAATGCATTGTCTCCCACAACCTTGGTAATGGTGTAAGGACCATATTAGAGTGGTCTGAGTTTCCGATAGGCTCCAGCAAGGCATTCCTGCTCCAAATGCAACTAGGCTTTGTCGCCCACCTTAAACTTGTGTGGCACTCGATGTTGATCATATCGTTGCTTGTACTTGGCATTTGATTTCTCCAGAATGTCATGGAGTTACTAACAGATATATTGGATGTGCTCAATGAAGTTGTTTGCCTTATTGGCTTCTGACTCGACATGAGCCAAATCTGCCTGAGTGGCTGCAAATGGTATGGCACATCAATGGGATATAGTGGCTGGAATCCCAAGCCCACCTGAAAAGGGCTGTGGCTAGTCGAGCTATGGAGAGCCCGATTATAGCTGTGATGGAAATAGGGAAGGCTATCATCCCATGTGTGTGGATGCTTTGAGTTGTACACGTGAAGAATGTGTATGATCATCCTGTTGATGACCTCTGTATGGCCATCAGTTTGGGGATGGAAAGCTGTGGACTTAGTGAGCTTGGTGTCTAGAATTGACCAGAGACTGGACAAAAATGTACTAAGGAACTTGATGTCTCGATATGAGATGATAGATTGTGGTATCCCAAAGTGTATCCACACTCATTCAAAGAAGAGTTTAGCAGTGGCTTTTGCTGTGATATTCTTCTTATAGGTTTCCGTAATGGCCATCTTTGAGAATCTATTGATGACCAAAAAAACACAGTTGTTGCCATGCTTAGTAGAAGGAAGGCCCGACATGTAATCCATGGAGATGGATTCCCAAGGTCAACTAGGGGTAGGCAACAAGTATAAAGGCCTTGCTTCTTGATGGTCAGCTTGGCAATGATGCAGGCAGTGCAGGATCTGATGCACTTCCCAACATCCTGCCGAAGATTCGGCTAATAGAAATAATTTTGTAGTACTTCCATTGTTTTCTCGATCCCTAAATGCCTAGCGACATGATTGTAGTGCACTTCCCAAATCATCTTGGCTCGCTCGCTTGAAGGAACACAAAGGTGTGCTAGGTGGCATAGCAGGGAATCTCGGAGGTGAAAATATGGAACTTGCTGACCCTCCAAGTGCATCTGGTATGTGTGGCTGAATTTTGCATCAATTTTGTAGAGAAGTGGCCAATCAGAAGTCTTGTGCCCACAAGAGTTGAGGACGGTGGTTAACGCCATAATTGGTGGTTGGCTGAGGCAATCTGCAACATTATTGGTCCTACCCTTCTTATACTTGATATTCAAATGGAACTGCGACAAGTATGTAGACCACTTTTGATGGCGATCATTCTGCAACTTCCCTTGCATCTATATGAACTATAGGGGTCGGTGGTCTGTGTGGATGACTGTTTCCTTCCCCAAAATGTAATGCTTCCATTGTCGGTAGGCATGCACAAAGGAATACATCTCTTTGTCATAAGTGGGATACTTCTAGACTGTGTCTGAAAGTGTCTCACTGTGATATGCCACTGGATGCCCCTATTGAGTAAGGACTACTCCAATAGCATAGTCAAAGGCATATGTCTCTATCTCAAATGGCTGTTGAAAGTCTGGTAATGTGAGCATTGGTGCAAAGCATAGGCGATATTTCAACTCTGTGAATGCCTTCTGTTGAGATTCAAACCAAAAGAATTTTGCTTTCTCCCCTCCCTTGGTGACTTAACTCAAGGGCCAAGTTATATGAGATAATCCCAGCACGAACCTACGGTAGAAAGACCCAAAAAGCTGCGGAGCTCTGTAGGAGTGGTTGGAGCTGTATAATCCCAAATGACTTGGATCTTCGCTGGATCCACATGCACCCACCTTTCATTAATAATGTATCCCAGATACTAGATTTGGGTCATGCCAAAAGTGGATTTCTCCAAATTGGCACATAACTTGATTGCCGCAGTGTTTGGAAAACCTGTCGGATATGATGGAGGTGCTCTTCCCAACTCTGGCTCAAGATCAGGATGTCCAAGTATACCACTACAAATGAGTTGGTGAATGGCTGCAAGATGTCATCCATTAGCCTCATGAAGGTTGCAGGAGCATTTGTCAACCCGAAAGGCATAACCAACCATTTGAAAAGTCCTTCCTTGGCTTTGAAGGCAATATTCCACACATCGGAGGGTTCGATTGGTACCTGGTGATATCTTGATTTCAAGTCGATCTTGCTGAAATATTTTTCCCGCTTCAGTTGGTCTAGAAGGTTATCAATCTGTGGGATCGGGTACCTATTCCAGAAAGTGATCTTGTTCAGTGCCCAATAGTCAATACAGAGTCTCCAAGTCCCATCCTTCTTCTATACCAACACGATCGGGCTCCCACAGGGCAATGAAGTCAGACTTATGTGACCTTTCTGTAGTAGCTCCTGAATCTGCCTCTTGATTTCGTCGTTCTCCAGAACAGAGCGCTGATAGATTAGTCAATTAGGCAGCGATGCACCTAGGGTTAGATCAATGGAGTGCTTGACCTGACAGTGCAGAGGTACCCCTCCAGGGGAGTTGAAGATGTCTTCATACTCCATGACCTTGTCCATTTGCCGTTGTCATGTGGAGGGGCCCTGTCTAGAGGTCGTGGCCACTGTTCTTCTTTCCCTGAGGGCGTATCATCAAGAAATCAAATTTCTTGGCTTTGGAAATGAGCTTACTGCATTGTTTTGAAGTAACCAAAGAAATGGCGGTAGGTGGTGCTACCTCTGGTATCCTATACAACTTATTTCCCAAAGAAACAACAACAACACGAGGCCTTGACTCATACACAACATGTCACTTCCATAAGTATGGTTGGCCTAATAATACATCACAAACATCAAGGGGAGCAATGTCACATGATACCTCATCCGTGAAGGGCTTGATGTTGTATGGAAGGCAACACTGTTGGCTCACGCGAAGATCCCGTCCTTGGTGAAGCCACCCGATGGTGTACAGTTTTGCGGATGTGTTGTGGTCAGTAATCCCAAACGCTTCACAACCTCTACTGAAATGAGGTTCTTTTGGCTCCCACTGTCGACAATGAACTGTAGCGGGGAACCCTTTACCCACATCTGGGAGTGGAAGAGGCGCTCCTCCTCCTCTGGATCTTCGGGTTCCACCTTCTGGATCTTCGTGGTGGCAACGGTGGTGTTGGGCTCCGCATCAATAATTTGCTTCCCTTTGTCATTCCCCTTGTTGGGTTCTAACTCAGAGTCGGAACATGCGTCTAATTCTGAAGCCTTTAGCTCAGCCACCAATGACTTCTTGGCCCAACACTCACTTGTGTTGCGAGTGGAGCTCTTATGGAACTCACACAACTTTCCTGTGTCCTTCTTCGATTTCGCGGTGTTGTTATTTTCTTGGGGCTTTGGTAGGTTGTACAGGGCTGCCCCACCTTAGCTTTGTCCTTTGTTCTACGGTTTGGGGGCACCTTTCCCTTGCCTCAGATTCGCAGATCCAAAGTCTCGCTTCTTCCATTCAAACTTTTGCTCGATCTTGACGGCATATCGATATGTCGTGCCGGGTGAGGAGATGTCCAGGAATTCCATCTCATCTTGGATGTACCTATGCAGGCAGCCGCAGTACTTGAGGACCAAATGCTTCTCCAAATCTTTGATACCCAAGTTCGTGCGAAGGGTATGAAAAACATTGGTAAACTCCGGCACATCTTGGTCCCTTGCTTGTCGCAGCGTTGTCGACTTTATGTATTTATCCTCATAGCTCCCGATAGGATAGTATTGCTCCTTGATGGCATCCTGGAACGAATTCCAAGGTGGTGCAACTAAAAACAATGAGTTTGTACTTTCATCCTTTTACTCATAGTAGGTTTCCCACCAATCCTTGTCATAGGGGACTTCTTTGAGAAGTGCAAAAGTGATCTTTTCCCAACTGGAAAAGTCATGAACAAAAAATATCCTTCTAGCAGATTTAACCATTTATCTACAACATCTGCATCTATCTGACCCTCAAATATGGGAATGTCAAAGTTAACTTGTACCTTAAAGGGTGTGGCGCTTCCAGAGTAGCTGCCAGAAGTAAATGCGTCACCCTTAGGTAGTCGCTGAAGGATCTAGGAAAAGTTGTCCATCATCACGTTGCTTTGTTGCTCGAGGGCTTCTCGAGCAAGATTTTGATAAGATCTCCTACCCCCTCATCTTTATTTTCATCTACCATGAGAGTTCATCGGGATTTGCCAGGCTGGTCTTGCAAAGGTTCGACCAGTTCAAGCCCTAACTCCTTATATTCGACCTCGTTGGGGACATGCAAAGAAAAACAGAGAAAGAGCAGACCGCTCTGATACCACTGATCCAGATTTAAACATGAACACAACAAATTATAGATATAACCATAAATACAAAGATGCAGTAGAAATAACACTTCATTTCATTAATTTCAAATACTGAAATATGCTTACAAATAGAATGGAAATAAGACTAGCTCGAGCGATGGTAGCTTATCTCTTAGAAGAGATGTGGCGGCTACCTACCTCTGAACTGTGTTACAATGAGGCTCGAAGGCCTATTTATTGTAGAGAAACAATGGATAACCCTAAACATCCAAAAACCTAACCCTAGGAAATGAAGCGCCAAACTATGGGCCCCGTTTGGGTAAATTGGTACATCAACTTCCCGAGGTCGTAAATTGGCATACGATCTCCATTTGACGTGCACCATACCTCGTTAAAAAGACCCATCTGAGGACTACAACTTTTGAGTGAGCAACATCTATATATTGGTCATGTTACTCCCGATTTTCCCAAAAACATCGTTTAGGGCCTCAAAACAACTCTGGAAGTTCAGGACCCGAAAAACTGCTAAAAATAGTAAATTTTGCTACAAATAAGGAAATTGAAAAAACTGAAAGAAACAATGATGGGGCTCCAAGTGGAATAGGTAGGTGGCCACCAATATCCACCTGGATCATTCCTCCCACCTTAGGAAGCAATGGTCCACATTGCGTTGAGTTCCTCCATGACATGAGGAAACTTTCGCTGAACTTGGTCCCTAGTGAGCCACTTGCCCTACTAAAGGAGTTGGTCTGCTTTGACAACTCAATATGGTTGGATCCTTTGCTGTTGATTATTCTTTATTTGCGTGTCCATGATCCGATTAGTTGTGGCTTGCTCCATGCAATCTGGATTTAACTCTGTAGGTGTGGGTTGTTCTGTAATGTCTGATGTGTCCAACAAATGGTGGGAAGTATAGTCGAAGGCGATCCACATTGAACACTGGGTGTAGGGCAAGGAATGGGGAATGCTGAGCTCAAGTGCATTGTCTCCCACAACCTTGGTAATGGCGTAAGGACCATATCAGAGTGGTCTGAGTTTCCGATAGGCTCCAGTAAGGTGTTCCTTCTGCAAATGCAACCAGACTTTGTCACCCACCTTAAACTTGTGTGGCACTCGTTGTTGATCATGTCGCTGCTTGTACTTGGAATTTGATTTCTTTAGAATGTCATGGAACTGCTGGTGGATATGTTGGATTTGCTCAATGGAGTTGTTTGCCTTATCGGCCTTCGACTGGACATGAGCCAAATCTACTTGAGTAGATTCAAATGGTATGGCCACATCAATGGGACATAGTGGTCGGAATCCCAAGCTCATCTGAAAAGGGCTGTAGCCAGTCGAGCTATGGAGAGCCCGGTCATAGTTGTGTTGTAAATATGGAAAGCTATCATCTCATCTGCATGGATGCTTTGAGTTGTACATGCGTAGAATGTGTATGATAATCCTATTGATGACCTCTGTCTGGCCGCCAGTTTGGGGATGGAAAGTTGTGGACTTAGTGAGCTTGGTGTCCAGCATCGACCAGAGACTGAACCAAAATGTGCTAGGAACCTGGTTTCATGATCTGAGATGATAGACTATGGGATCCCAAAGTGTACCCACACTCGTTCAAAGAAGAGTTTACCAGTGGCTTCTGCTGTGATATTCTTCTTACAGGCCGCCATAATGGCCATCTTCGAGAATCTGTCAATGACCACAAAAACACAGTCGTTCCATGCTTAGTAGAAGGAAGGCCCGAGATGTAATCCATGGAGATGGATTCCCAAGGTCGACTAGGGGTAGGAAGCAAAGTATAGAAGCCTTTCTTCTTGATCGTCGATTTGGCAATGGCACGGGTAGTGTAGGATCTGACGTACTTCCTGACATCATGGTGAAGATTCGGCCAATAGAAATACTTCCGTAGCACTGCCACTGTTTTCTCAACCTCGAAATTCCAAACATCTCGATTGTAGCGTGCTTCCCAAATCATATTGGCTTGCTCGCTTGAAGGAACACAAAGGTGTCCCAAGTGGCATAACAAGGCATCCTGGAGGTGAAAATCTAGAACTTGTTGACCCTCCAAGAGCATCTGGTATGTGTGGCCAAATTTTGGGTTGCTTTTGTAGAGAAGTGGCCAATAAGAAGTCTCATGCCCACAAGAGTTGAGCACGGTGGTTAACGCCATGGTCGGTGGTCGGCTGAGGCAGTCTGTAACATTATTGGTGCTACCCTTCTTATACTTGATATTCAAATGGAACTACTATAGTTATGTTGACCAATTTTCATGGTGATCATTCTGCAACTTCCCTTGTGTCTATATGAATTGTAGGGGTTGGTGGTCTATGTGGATGAAAGTTTCCTTCCCGAAAATGTAATACTTCCATTGTCGGCAGGCTTGCACAATGGAATACATATCTTTTTCATAAGTGGGATACTTCTGGATTGTGTATGAAAGTGTCTCATTGTGATATTCCATTGGATGCCCTTGTTGAGTAAGGACTATTCCAATAGCATAGTCAGTGGCATCTGTCTCCATCTCAAATGGTTGTTGCAAGTCTGGTAATGTGAGCGCTGGTGCAGAGCAGAGGCGATGTTTCAACTTTGTGAATGCCTTCTATTGAGATTCAGACTAAAAGAATTTTGCTTTTGCTCCTCCCTTGGGGACTTGACTCAAGGGCCAAGTGATATGAGAGAATCACAGCACGAAACTACGTTAGAAATTGGCTAGAACCAAAAAGCTGAGGAGCTTTGTCAGAGTGGTTGGAGCTGGCCAATCCCGAATGACTTGGATCTTAGCTAGATCCACATGCACCCCACTTTCATCAATAATGTATCCCAGATACTGAACATGGATCATGCCAAAAGTTCATTTCTCTAAATTGGCACATAACTTGTGTTGCCACAGTGTTTGGAGAACCTGTCGGATGTGGTGGAGGTGCTCTTCATGCGAAGGGTATGAAAAGCATTGATAAACTCTAGCACATCTTGGTCCCTTCCCTGTCACAGCGTTGTCCACTTTATGTATTTATCCTCATAGCTCCCGACAGGGTAGTACTTCTGCTTGATGGAATCTCGGAACGAGTTCCAATTGGATGCGGCTGAAAACAATGAGTTCGTAATTTCATCCTTCTGCTCACAGTAGGTTTCCCTCCAGTACTTGATGTGTGGGGCTGCTTTGAGAAGTGCAAAAGTGATCTTTTCCCGACTGGAAAAATCATGAACGGAGAAATATCCTTCTAGCATATTTAACCATTTATCTACAACGTATACATCTATCTAACTCTCAAATATGGGAATGTCAAAGTTAACTTGTACCTTATAGGGTGTGGCGCTTCTAGAGTAGCTGCTAGAAGTAGATGCGTCACCTTTGGGTAGCCATTGAAGGATTTGGGCAAAGTTGTCCATCACCGCGTTTCTTTGTCACTCGAGGGCTTCTTCGAGCAATATTTTGATAAAATATCCTACCCCCTCATCTTTCTTTTCATCCGCCATGTGAGGCCGTTGGGATTTGCTAGGCTGGTCTTGCAAAGGTTCGCTCAGTTCAAGCCCTAACTCATATCTCGACCTCGTTGGGGACATGCAAAGAAAAACAGAGAAAGAGAAGACCTCTATGATACCACTGATCCAGATTTCAACAAGAATGTAAAAAATTACAGATATAACCATAAATACAAAGGTTCAGTATAAATAACACTTCATTTCATTAATACCAAAAACTGAAATATGCTTACAAATAGAATGGAAATAAGACTAGCTCGGGCGATGGTAGCTTATCTCTGAGAAGATATGTGGCGGCTACCTGCCTTTTAACTGTGTTACAATGAGGCTCAAAGGCCTATTTATTGTTGAGAAATAATGGAAAACCCTAAACATCCAAAAACCTAACCCTAGGAGATGAAGTGCCAAACTATGGGCCTTGTTTGGGTAAATTGGCACATCAACTTCTCGGGGTTGTAACTTTGGCATACGATCTCCATTTGATGTGCACCATACCTCATTAGAAAGATCTATTTTAGGATTACAACTTTTGAATGAGCAACATCAAAGAATTCCCCTTGTTACTCCCGGTTTTCCCAAAAAAACATCGTTTAGGGCCTCAAAATGGCTCCGGAAGTTCAGGACTTGAAAAACTACAAAAATAGTAAATTGTGCTACAAATAAGGAAACTGAAAAACTGAAAGAAACAATAGTGGGGGACCAAGGGGAATAGATGGGTGGCCACAAATATCCACCTGGATCATTCCTCCCCCCATAGAAAGCAATGGTCCCCATTGCATTGAGTTCCTCCATGAGATGAGGAAACTTCTGCTGAACTTGGTCCCTAGTGAGCCACTTGCCGTGGTGAAGGAATTGGCCTGCTTTGATAACTCGATATAGTTGGATCCTTTTCTGTCAAGTGTTCTTGATCTGTGTGTCCATGATCCGATCAATTGGGGCTTGCTCCATGCAATTTGGATTTAACTCTATAGGTGTGAGTTGTTCTGCAATGTCTGATGTGCCCAACAATGGTGGGAAGTATGGTCGAAGGTGGTCCACATTGAACACTGGGTGCAGGCCAAGGAATGGGGGAATTCTAAGCTCAAATGCATTGTCTCCCACAACCTTCTAAATTGTCTAAGGACCATATCAGAGTGGTTTGAGTTTCCGATAGGCTTCGGTAAGGCCTTCCTTCTGCAAATGCAACCAGACTTTGTCGCCCACCTTAAACTTTTGTGGCACCCGATGTTGATCATGTCACCGCTTGTACTTGGAATTTGGTTTCTCCAAAATGTCATGGACATGCTGGCAGATATGTTGGATGTGCTCAATGAAGTTGTTTGCCTTATCAACTTCTGACTGGACATGAGCCGAATCTGCCTGAGTAGCTAAAAATGGTATGGCCACATCAATGGGACATAATGGCTTGAATCCCAAGCCCACCTAAAAAGGGTTGTGGCCAGTTGAGTTGTTCAGAGCTGGTTATAGCTGTGCTCGACATAGGGAAGGCTATCATCCCATGTGCATGGATGCTTTGAGTTGTACATGTGAAAAATGTGTATGACCATCCTATTGACGATCTTTGTCTTGCCATCAGTTTGGGGATGGAAAGCTGTGGACTTAGTGAGCTTGGTGTCCAGCATCGATAAGAGACTAGACCAAAATGTACTAAGGAACCTGTTGTCCCGATCTGAGATGATATACTGTGGGATCCCAAAGTGTACCCACACTCGTTCAAAGAAGAGTTTACCAGTGGCGTCTGTTGTGATATTC
Source organism: Pinus taeda (assembly GCA_000404065.3). Taxonomy (NCBI): domain Eukaryota; kingdom Viridiplantae; phylum Streptophyta; class Pinopsida; order Pinales; family Pinaceae; genus Pinus; species Pinus taeda. The sequence continues at coordinate 542,462 of APFE030272672.1, read as the reverse complement.
TTCTTATAGGCCGCCATAATGGCCATCTTCGAGAATCTGTCGACGACCACAAAAACATAGTCATTGCCATGCTTAGTAGAAGGAATGTCCGACATGTAATCCATGGAGATGGATTCCCAAGGTCGACTAAGGGTAAGAAATGGAGCATAGAGGCCTTGTTTATTAATGGTTGGTTTGGCAATGTCGCAGGCAGTGCAGGACATGATGTACTTCCCGACATCCTATTGAAGATTCGACCAATAGAAATACTTCTGCAGTACTGCCACTCTTTTCTCGACCTCGAAATTTCAACAACCCAACTATAGTGTGCTTCCCAAATCATCTTGGCTCGCTTGCTTGAAGGAACACAAAGGTGTCCCAAGTGACATAGTAGGGCATCCTGGAGGTGAAAATCTGGAACTTGCTAGCCCTCCAAGAGCATCTGGTATGTGTAGCCAAATTCTGGGTCACTTTTGTAGAGAAGTGGCCAATCAAAAGTCTCGTGCCCATAAGAGTTGAGCATGGTGGTTAACGCTATGATTGGTGGTCATTTTAGGCAGTTTGCAACATTATTGGTGCTACCCTTCTTATACTTGATATCCAAATAGAACTATTGCAGGTATGTGGACCACTTTTGATGGTGATGATTCTGCAACTTCCTTTGCGTCTGTATAAATTACAGGGGTCGGTGGTCTGTGCGGATGACTATTTCCTTCGCCAAAATGTAATGCTTGCATTGTCAGTAGGCCTGCATAATGGTCATAAGTGTGATACTTCCAAAATGTGTCTGAAAGTGTCTCACCGTGATATGCCATTGGATGCCCCAGTTGAGTAAGGACTACTCCAATAACATAGTCAGTGGCATTTGTCTCCATCTCAAATCGCTGTTGCAAGTCTAGTATGTGAGCACCGACGTAAAGCAGAGGTGATGTGTGAATGCCTTCTTTTGAGATTCAGACCAAAAGAATTTTGCTTTCGCTCCTCCCTTGCTGACTTGACTCAAGGGCCAAGTGATATGAGATAATCCTAGCACGAACTTGCATTAGAAATTGGACAAACCCATAAAGCTGAGGAACTCTGTCAGAGTGGTTGGAGCTGGCTAATCCTGAATGACTTAGATCTTAGCTGGATCCACATGCCCCCCACTTTCATCAATAATGTATCCTAGATATTGAACCTGGGTCATGCCGAAAGTGCATTTCTCCAAATTGGCACATAGCTTGTGTTGCCAAAATGTTTGGAGAACCTGTCGGATGTGTTGGAGGTGCTCTTCCCAACTCTGCCTGAAGATCAAGATGTCATCCAAGTATACTACTACAAATGAGTTGGTGAATGGCCGCAAGATGTCATCCATCAACCCCATGAAGGTTGTAGGAGCATTCGTCAACCCGAACCATTCGAAAAGACCCTCCTTGGCTTTGAAGGCAGTTTTCCACACATTGGAGGGTTCAATTGGTACCTGGTGATATTCTAATTTCAAGTCAATCTTGCTGAAATATTTTGCCCCCTTCAGTTAGTCCACAAGGTCATCAATCCATGGGATCGTGTGCCTATTCCGGACAATAATCTTTTTCAGCGCCCGATAGTCAATACATAGTCTCCAAGTCCCATCCTTCTTCTATACCAACACGATCGGTCTCCCATAGGGCGATGAACTCGGATGGATGTGATATTTCTGCAGCAGCTCCTGAATCTGCCTCTTGATTTTGTCATTCTCCAGAACATAATGCCGATAGATTGATCCATTGGGAAGCGACGCTCCTGGGGTCAGATTAGTGGAGTGCTTGACTTGACAGTGTAGAGTTACCCATGTGGGGGAGGTGAAGATGTCCTCGTACTCCTCCATGACCTTGTCCATCTATTTTTGTCGTTCTAGGGGCCCTGTCTGGAGGACTGTCTTCTTCTTTCTGAGGGTGTGTCATCAGGAAAACAAATTTCCCGGTTTGGAAATGAGCTTATTGCATTGTTTTGTAGTAACCAAAGAGATGGCGGTAGGAGGTGCTACCTCTAGTATCCTGTAAAACTTATTTCCCAAAGTAACAATAACAACACGAGGCCTTGAATCATACATAGCGTGTCATTTCCATAAGTATGGTTAACCTAATAATACATCACAAACATCAAGGGGAGAAATGTAAAATAATACATCATTTGTGAAGGGCTTGATGTTGTATGGAAGGTGGCACTGTTGGTTCACGCGAAGATCCCATCCTTGGTGAAGCCACCCGATGGTGTACGGTTGTGGATGTGTTGTGGTTAGTAAGCCCAACCACTTCACGACATCTACCAAAATGAGGTTCTTTTGGTAGAGGTCGTCATCTATCTGACCCTCAAATATGGGAATGTAAAATTTAATTTGTACCTTAAAGGGTGTGGCACTTCCAAAGTAGCTGTCAGAAGTAGATGTGTCACCCTTGGGTAGCCACTACAGGATCTGGGCAAAGTTGTCCATCATCGCGTTCCTTTGTCGCTCAAGGGCTTCTTCGAGCAAGATTTTGATAGGATCTCCTACCCCCTCGTCTTTCTTTTCATTCAACATGGGAGGCCGTCGGGATTTGTGAGACTGGTGTTGCAAAGTTTTGACGAGTTCAAGCCCTAACTCCTTATATCCTGACCTCGTTAGGGACATGCAAAGAAAAATAGAGAAAGAGTAGACTGCTCTAATACCACTGATCTAGATTTAAATAGGAACGCAAAAAATTATAGATATAACCATAAATACAAATATGTAGTAGAAATAACACTTCATTTCATTAATATCAAATACTGAAATATGCTTACAACTAGAATATAAATAAGACTAGGTCATGCGCTGGTAGCTTGTCTATGAGAAGATACGTGGCAGCTACCTGCCTCTGAATTGTGTTACAATGAGGCTCAAAGGCCTCTTTATTGTTGAGAAATAATGGAAAACCATAAACATCCAAAAAACTAACCCTAGGAAATGAAGCGCCAAACTATGGGCCCCGTTTCGGTAAATTGGTACATCAACTTCACGGGGTTGTAACTTTGGTATATGATATCCGTTTGATGCACACCATATCTCGTTAGAAAGATCTGTCTGAGGACTACAAATTTTGACTGACAACATTAAAGAATTCCCCTTGTTGGTCTTGATTTTCCCAAAAAATGTCGTTTAGGGCCTCACAATGGCTCCGAAATTTCAGGACCCAAAAAACTACCAAAAATAGTAAATTGTCCTACAAATAAGGAAACTGAAAAATTGAAAGAAACAATGGTGGGGTTCCAAGTGGAATAGGCAAGTGGCCACCAATATCCACCCGGATCATCTAATTTGTTCCATGATTCTGTTGTTGGTTCTTGAATTCCATCCCCAATCTGATCTAGGTACCCATTAGTGAGGACCAATGGTGTTAGGTCCTTTGTCTTGTCTGCCTTATGCTTCTTTTTGCTTCTTGTGGAAGCTTCAGTGTGTGCCTTCCTCTTCTCTACAATAGCTTGGTCTGTCTCTTCCTGTTCAGACTCTTTGTTCTTCTCATCACCTTTAGGAGTATCATGGAGATGCTCATTGTATTGCTCCTTCTATTCTAATTCTTGTTCATCCTGATCCTTCCCAATCGCTTCCCCGAACTGTGTCGTGTCCTCCTCTGACCGAGTATCCTCTGTTTGTGTCTCCAGCACAATCTTCCACTCTACAGGTCACTACTGTATCTGTGCTAGGATATCATCTTCTATCACTAAATATGGCAGGGATGCCATGTCTTCTTTGTGTCCCTACGAGCCTATATGTAAATTATGTCGAAGTCAGCCTTAAACTTCGCGACAAAGCTATACTGCTTATATAGGCTTGGTGAAAGGTGAGGATACTGGTTCACCAACATGTGTAAGTTCATATAATATAAAACAAAAAACATTATGTTATCCTATGTTCACACCGGTTTAGTGGTATACCACAGTGAGGCATATCACGTAGCTTAACAAACATTCGAGGCTATCAGAGGGAATTGTGAATCTTCCGGCTCTCTCCATGCAAGCATCACAATTATCAAAATTAACCATTCATAGTGAAATGGAGTACCTTTCTGATATGAATTTAAATAGGAACGCAATAAATTACAGATATAACCATAAATCAGAGATGCAACAGGAATAATACTTCATTTCATTAATATCAAATAATGAAATATGCTTACAAACAAAATGGAAATAATATTATCTTGGGTGATGGTAGCTTATCTATGAGAAGAGATGTGGCATCTACATGCCTTTGAACTGTGTTACAATGAGGCTTGAAGGCCTATTTATTATTGAGAAATAATGGAAAACATCCAAAAACCTAACTCTAGGAGATGAAGCGCCAAACTATGGGCCTCGTTTACGATCTCCATTTGATGTGCACAATACCTCATTAGAAATATATATCCTACGAATCCAAATTTTGAGGAGTCACCATGGATTTATGACCCATGTTTGCCCTGATTTTCCGAAAAAACATCGTTTAGGGCCTCAAAACGGTTTCGAAAGTTCAGGAATCGAAAAACTGCCAAAAATAGTAAATTGCGCTGCAATTAAGGAAACTGAAAAACTAAAAGAGATAGTGGTGGGGGTCTAAGTGGAATAGGTGGATGGCCACCAACATCCACGTGGATCATTCCTCCCCCCTTAGGAAGCAATGATCCCCATTTGAGTGCCTCCATGAGATGGGGAAACTTCTACTAAACTTGGTCCCTAGTGAGCCACTTTCCTTGGTGCAGGAGTTGGCCAACTTTGACAACTTGATATAGTTGAATATTCTACTGGCGAGTGTTCTTGACCTTTGTGTCCATAATCTGATCAGTTGTGGCATGTTCCATGCATTATGGTTTCAACTTTGTTGGTATGAGCTATTATGCAATGTTTGATGTGTTTAACAATAGTGGGAAGTAAGGTTGAAGGCAGTCCATATTGAACACTAGATGTAGGTCGAGGAAAGGGGGAATGCTGAGCTCAAAAGCATTGTCTCCCATAGCCTTGTTAATGGTGTAAGGACCATATCAGAGTGGTCTAAGCTTTCGAGGCATTCTTTATGCAAATGCAACCAAACATTGTCGCCCACCTGAAACTTGTGTGGCACCTGATGCTGATCATGTCACTACTTGTACTTGGAATTTTCCACAATGGAGTAGAAATATATCGACCCATTGGGTAGAGGAGCTTCGGGAGTCAGATCGAACAAATGCTTGACCTGACAGTGCAATGATACCCTTGTGGGTGAGGAGAAGTTTTCCCTGTGTTCTTCCACAACCATATCCACCTGCTTCTGTTGCGTGGGAGGAACCCTTCCCAGGGGCCATGGATGTGGCTATGGTCTTCCCCTTACTTTGCAAGCAAACCAGAAAGAAAATAAATTTCTTAGTTTGGGAGATGATCTTACTACATTGCTTAGTAGAGATCAAAGAGGTGGTGGTAAGTGGAGCTACCTCCTGTACCTTGTATAACATATTACCCAAAGAAATAATAACATATTGAGGTTTCAACTCATATACAACATGTCGCTTCCATAAGTATGGTTGTTCTAATAATACATCACAAAAATTAAGAGGAAAAACACACAATTCCTCATCTATGAAGGGCTTGATAATGTAGGGAAGGAGGCACTGATGGCTGACTTAGAGATCTCGCCCTTTATGAAGCTACCTGATGCTATACGGTTGCAGGCGTGGTGTGGTTAGCAGGCCCAAAGACTTCACAAACTCTATGGAAATGAGGTTCTTTTGGCTCTCGCTATCGATAATGAACTGAAACGGAGAACCCTTCACCCACATCTATGAGTGGGATAGGCATAGCTCCTGCTCTAGATATTCAGGGTCAGCCTTTTGGATTTTTGTGGTGCCCACGGTGGCACTAGGATCCGCATCAATGATTTGCTTCCCTTTGTCATTCCTCTTGTTGGGTTCTGATTCAGAGTCAGAACATGCATTTGATTTTGAAGCCTTCAACTCAGCCACCAGTGACTGCTTGACCCGACACTCACTTGTGTTATGAGTGGAGCTCTTATGGAACTCACACCACTTCCTTGTGTCCTTCTTTGACTTCGTGGTGGCGTTATTTTCTTGCAGATTTGAGGGGTTGTCTTTGGGCACCATGCCTTTGCTTTTTCCTTGGTGCTGTGGTTTGGGGCACCTTTCTCTTGCTTCGAATTCGCATATCCAAAGTCCTACTTCCTTTGTTTAAATTTCTGCTCAATCTTGATAGTGTATCGGTATGTTATCCCGAGCGAGGAGATGTCCAGGAACTCCATCTCATCTTGGATGTACATGTGTAGGAATCCACATATTTGAGTACCAAATGCCACTTAGAACCCTTGATACCCAACTCCATGCGAAGGGTATGAAAAATATTGGTAAAATTTGTCACGTCTTTGTCCCTTCCTTGCCGCAGTGTGGTCCACTTTATGTATTTATCCTCATAGCTCCTGACAAGGTAGTATTGCACCTTGATGGCATCCTAGAATGAATTCCAAGTCGGTGCAACTGGAAACAGTGAGGTCTCCCTCTCATCCTTCTGCTCACATTAGGTTTCCCACCAGTCTTTGTCATGGGGGGCGGCTTTGAGAGGTGAAAATTTAATATTTTCCTGGCTATAAAAATCATGAAAAGGAAAATATCCTTCTAGCATATTTAACCATTTATCTATGATGTTTGCATCTGTTTGGCCCTCAAATACGGGAATGTAAAAGTTTACTTGTACCTTGAAAGGAGTGATGCTTCAAGAGTAGTTGTTGGAAGTAGATGCGCCGCCCTTGGGTAGCTGCTAAAGGATCTGGGGAAAGTTGTCCATCATCACGTTCCTCTGTCGCTCGAGGGATTCTTCGAGCAAGATTTTGAAATGATCTCCTACTCCCTTGTCTTTCTTTTCTTCCCCCAAGGAAGGTCATCAGGATTTTCGAGGTTGGTCTTGCAAAGGTTTGACTAGTTCAAGCCCTAACTCCTTATATCCCGACCTTGTTGGGGACATGCAAACAAAAATAAAGAAAGAGAAGACTACTCTGATACAAATGATCCGAATTTAATCAGGAACACAATAAATTATAGATATAACCATAAATACAGAGATGTAGGAGGAATAATACTTCATTTCATTAATATCAAATAATGAAATATGCTTACAAACAGAATGGAAATAAGATTAGCTCGGGCGATGGTAGCTTATCTCTGAGAAGAGATGTGGTGGCTACGTGCCTTTGAACTGTGTTACAATGATGCTCGAAGGCCTATTTATTATTTAGAAACAATGGAAAACCCTAAACATCCAAAAACCTAACCCTAGCAGATGAAGTGCCAAACTATGGGCCACGTTTGAGTAAATTAGTACATAAACTTCTCGGGGTCGTAACTTTGACATACAATTGTTGTTTTACGTGCACAATACCTCGTTAGAAAGATCTCTGTATACCCATGTTGGCCCTAATTTTCCCAAAAAACGTTGTTTAGGGCCTCAAAACGACTCTAAAAGTTCAGGACCTAAAAAACTGCCAAAAATAGTAAATTGTGCTACAATTAAGGAAACTGAAAAACTGAAAGAGATAGTGGTGGTGGTCCAAGTGGAATAGGCATGTAGCCACCATCATCGACCTGGATCACTTTCTCCTGAGGTTTGTAGCAGTCATCCAAAAACTCTTGGCAAAGATATGTGGCCCAGTTGTATTGAACCCCATTAACACACTCTGCATCTAATGAAACTATCGGTGCAGGGACTTGATTAGCCCGACACTTCCTCATGATTTTTCCAGCCAATATATGTGTTGCGAAGTGAACTCCCTGGTCATTAATTGAGTTGATATCATAACCTCACTTCCCTTTTGCCAGTCCAAACTTCTTCTTCATGTTTTCTGTTATGGCTATGTCCTGATCTTTCCCAACAAACTCCTTTATGGGGGTTCAACCCTTGACAAGGAAATCTTGTGATTCTCCCATCCATAGGCATCCATCATTCACCAACACAAGCAATTTTCTCACACAAGTTGTGCTTCCTAGACTTCTGTCGAAGTGCGACACATTCAAGATATTCATCAAGCCCGACTGTGCCAATCCAGTCACCCACTATTGAGGTTCTAACCTTGTCACACCAATCTCAAGGTAGTGTACTTCTTTTAAGTATCTATCTAGTGCAAACTGCGAATATTTCTTTCTGTCATTGAAATAATAATCTGTGAACTTCAGCTGCTGAATCTTCCCAAGGGTTTCTCTAGTAAATCGCATTGACTCCGGCAATAAAGATGTGAACGTGCCATACTTCATGTCCTTCGACTCTTTCATTGGTTTTGCATATGTTTTTCTTGGTGGAATATATGGTGGGAGAGGTGATGGAAATGTTGCGCTATTTGTTTCCATTTGCACTTGCTATGCTTCTTCCTCGCTATCTCTCACTTGTTTGGGCTCTTTTTGAGGCTCAACAGATCTCTTTTCTTGTTTATTTTTCGTTTTTTGCTCTATGGTCATTTTCTTTCGTGGGGATTTCCATTGCATGCATGATGATGCTACTACAGGTGGTGATGTTGTTGTAGGAATATCAGCTAATGTTGCTTCCATGACTCTAGCTAAGCCCTTGTCACTAAATATACAAATAAATTCTTCAGGCGGCAGGGTATCCATGCGAAAATTTCTGCAAATTCTTCGCAATAGAAATATTCGAACTGTCATGACGACAAAGTGCCAAATATCGGTAGGAAACGATTTTTTATAATAAATCTAAATTTCTCACCCCACTATTAGTTCAATTTGTGTTCATTAATTGCATATCTATCGCTAGATCCCGTCAATCTGTCCTCATAAATGCATATTTCCATGTATTTCAATGGCAACTTTCCTTTTTAACAGTCATATTTTTCTGAGGAACTTTGACGCATCCCATATTGTAGTGATCAACCTCACTTATGTTGAGACTCCTACGAACTTTGACATAATCCTACATCGAAGCTCTCTTAGTAGCGTATTTTATAGTCCAGTGCCCACTTTCAACTACAGGTGGCACTAAGACTCGTCTTCTTTCTTCAAATCGAAGATGTAGGGGTAGGGTTGTCCCTGTACAGCTTCAACCTGCTACCATTTACTCTTCCTTGAACCAATTCTCCATTTAAATTTTCTAATTGAACTGTGCCTCCATCAGTAATATGCTTGATAATGTATGGGCCCAACCAATGCATCTTGAATTTTCCTGGAAATTTTACAAACTTACTGTCATAAAGGAGAACAAGGTCTCCTACCTGGAAATTCTTCTACTTAATATGTCTGTCATACCAGGCCTTTTCTTTTACTTTATGTACCTACAGATGAAATCTTGCTATAAATCTATCTTCCTCTAAAGCAAGCAACTGCGAAATTCTTTCCTCCATTATATCAAATTCTATCATATTTGTAAAAGCTGAAATCCTCAAGCTAGGCGTGATGTACTCGATGGGAATCACAACTTCTTGCCCATAAGATAACCTGAAGGGTGTATGACCTGTCAGCTTTTTGCATGTGGTCCTATAAGCACATAATACTACTAGAATTCTAAGGTCCCAATCATCTCTATTCACATTGCATACCTTAGTAAGTGCATTCTCCAAAATCTTATTAAATTCTTCTACTGTTCCATTGGCCTGAGAGTGATAAGGGGTACTCTTCTGATGATAAACTTGGAACCCCTCTGTCAATGATCCAATAGTCTTATTTAGGAAGTGTGAACCTTGGTCACTCATCAAAATCTTTGGACATCTAAATCTAGACAATATGCACTAAAAAATAAACTTCACAGTAGTCCCTGTCCTGCAGTCCCTTACTGGTTGTGCTTTGGCCCATCTTGTTAAGTAATCAGTCATTGTAATTATGTACCTTGCACCAGTCCTCTTTCCAGGTGGGTTGATGGGTCCAACAAAATCAATGGCCCACTTATCAAAGGTATGCAATGTAACTTGTGGTACCAATGGCATGTCATCTCTTCTGGAAGGCTTCCCTATTCTTTGACACACATCACATGCTCAGTAGTACTCCTTCGCATCTTTATGTAATGTAGGCCACACAATCCTGGTCACAAAATCTTTTGTTTAGTAGTTTTTCCTGCATAGTGTCAACCAAGTGCGCCCCCATGAGCCTCTGCTAGAATCATCTGTCTTTCATGTTTAGGGACATATCTATGTAGTATCTCATCTGGTCCCAACTTACATAATTGTCCTGCTATTAATGAAAAGTCAACTGCCTTAACCACTAATTCTTTCTTTTGCTGCATAATATACTATGAAGGAGCCATTGTTGTGGTAAAAAATTGAATGATATCTGCGAAATGGTCATCTGCAACTTTGATTGCAAATAACTGTGCATCAGGTAGATTATCCTATATGCTGATTGGTTCGTCCCCTATTTCTAGTCTTGACAGATAGTTAGGTCTTACATTCTGTCTCCCTAGTTTAATAATGATCTCAAATTCATATTCCTAGAATAAAAATAACTATTTGTAAATCTTTCCTCCTAAGATAGGCTTATTAACCAAATACTTCTATGTAGAATGATCTGTAAACATTTTAAAGTGTGACCCTAGAAAATAATGTCTAAACTTCTGCAAAGCATATACCGTAGCCAACCTTCCCTTTCTGTAGTGGTGTAATTATTTTATGCTTTAGATAACTTTCTACTTGCAAAAGCTATAAGATGATCAATCTCTCCTACACCAAGTTGTGCCAGTACCACTCCCAAAGCTATACAAGACACATCCACATGTACATGGAATTCCTTATTCCAATTAGGGAACACTATTATAGGTGCAACTGCCATTTTTCTTTCAATTTGTCGAGGCTCTTCTGAAATTCTTCATTCCACTGAAAAGTTACATCCGTCTTCAAAAATTTCTCCATAGGTGCAGCGAGCTGCCCATACCCCTTGATGAATTTCTTGTAATACCCAGTATGTCCCAACGTAGTGCAAAGCTATCTTACTATCTTAGGAGGAGGCAAGTTCATAATGATAGCAATCTTAACATGATCCACCATTAGTGTTTTCTTACAGACAATATGTCCCAACAATATTCCGAAAGGTACACAAAATATGCACTTCTTTAGGTTCAAAGAGATATGATATTGTCTAAATGTGTTGAGCATAAGTCTTAAACTTCCAACATGTTTGCTCAAAAATCCAAATATTGACCAATAATCAAAATATACCTCTAAACACTTGTGGATGTATTCCTTAAAAGCTGCAACCACCACCCTAGACAATATACTAGGGGTATGTTTTAATCCAAAAGGCATTACTCTGTATTGATGTGAGCCCCATTCTGTAGAAAATGTGATCTTATACCGATCTTCAGGTGCAATCCTAATCTGATGATAACCTGAGAATCCATCTGTAAATGAGTAAGCTTCCTGGCCTCCTACATTGTCTAGCACTGCATCTGTGAAAGGGGTAGGGAAGGGATCATGTAAACATGCACCATTCTAATTTCTCAAATCAAAACAGATCCTACTTTCTCCTTGAGTCTTCATCTCTTGCACCACCATAGGACTCACCCATTCTGGTTCTCCTATAGGTTCAATAATTCCTGCTACTATCATCTTATCTAGCTCTACTTTCACTGTCTCTTTATATTTTGAGTTCAGCCTGTAAGGTCTTTGTTTGACCGGCTTCACATCAAGCTTAAGGGGAATCTTCATGACTCTTATATCTCCTATTATATCCTTCATCTCTGAAAACTTGGTGGGAAACAATTCTTGATATTCATGAAGTAACTTTGTAACTTTACTGGTTGTCTCTTCATCCTAGTAGTCTCTTATTGTTGCAAACTTGGGTTCCTTCTCTAATCCTATGTTTACCTTCTTGGTCTTCAATGGCTTCATTATGTCTAGTACCTTTAGCTTAGGTCTAGTTACTTCACGATATCCTTCTGACTCTGCTATGTTGATGTTGAAAGGATCTTATTCTTCATATACATTGAGGTTATAACACTCCAGTGCATTTTCTATTTGTGCAGCCAAATCAGGTTGTTGCCATGTCAGTGGGGTTACATTCTCAAAGATCATCTTCTTAATTGTCTGAAGATAAAAATCTATATATGGTATATCATCCTCAAAGATGAATGTTAATATGAAGCCATTAACCATGTCTGTCCAGTTCAAGGTACCATGTCAAAGCTCCATTTCTAGGTACCAGTTCTTAAGGGTTGTCTCTAATGTATGAATGAATCCATGAACCCATTCTTGTTGTGGAATCTCCTTCCATGTTGTAGTGCATAGATGGATATGCTTCCTATGATTAGTTTCACCGTCATATTTTATCTCCACCTCTATATCTATCTCTCCAAACCTTATCCCCATCAATCTTCAACATACATGCCAAACTCCTATATTCTTCTTGTGTGCATTCCACCATATATCAGGGGTAGTTTTCAGGGCTATATCTAAGGTTGACAACCTTTGATTTTCTGGAATTTTCTCTTCATAGTCATTAAGAAAAGTATTTATATCACCTAAGCCATCATAAGAAGGCAGGTTACTTACCTTAGATATCATACAAGGAACTGATTTGGTAATTCTTGCATCACGCCTTATGGATACTTCATGTAGCCTACTACTAGTTCTCCAACTCTTCTTCTGTGTCTAAGGTACACGAAATATGTCACTCCCACCTCAACTTTCCCTATGCAGTCGGGTTAACACAATCATGTTCCTTTACTGTCATTTGATAGATATTGTCTATACGCTGCACAATATTCTTCTTTGACTGGTTATTAATATCTTACTCCTTCTGATGGATCCAAGGGAACAATGACTCTCATATTGTTTCCTTCAAATATCATTTGTCTCTTCTTCAGATTAATGATGGCCATATTTTCAAATGCCCACTCAATTCCAAGCAATGGAGGATAAGGTTTACTATCATCGACGATCTCTATTACATCAAAATCAATAGTAGTGCGTCCTTCAACATCCACTGTGACACCTAGTAGTCTTCCTAGAGGGAATATCTTTTCTTGATTTTCCATCCTTAACTGAATAGGTGCTTCGTCAAGACATTGGCATCAGACCCTATATACATAATAATTTGATCCATCTCATATTATCCTATCTACGCACTAAGCCTCATCTCTCTTCCAGTTCTCTTATATCGATGAAAATTATTGACTGCGTGCATCTCACTTTGCGGTGTTTCTTTGGGTACACAGGAATCTATCAACCCTTGAAGCCCTTCTAAAATCTTTTAATCTCTTAACAATTTCTTACAAGACTGCAGAAAAGAATTTAAAATACCTACTTGATTTGTTGAATCCTAGTATTGTGTTGGAGCTTGATAATGTGCTGGAGCTCAGTTCTGTATCGAAGTTGATGACACGTGGAGTTACTTTTCTGATCGGGCTCTGGTTGTGCACTAGAGGTCGAAGCTCCAACATATATAAAACTTCACTTTGCTTCCATAAATACTTATTTTTCTTTATAAATATAAAATACATGAACTTTATCAACAATTTTTCTAAGCCATGCACTTTCAAGTTCTTTCTTTTCATCTGCTTTATCACTACCGGTCACAACTCCACTTCTAGTGACAATACTAATGCGAGGTTCGACATTCCTCCTTTCAACAGTCATCATTTGAATATTCTGTGTCGGCTGTTGATTCCCTTTTTCTTGCATATTCGCCATAAGTACATGACATTCTTCAATTACATGGTCAAAGGATTTACAATACTTACATGTCGTTGTGGGGTTCTGATAGTTTCTCGCAAAAAGACCTGGTTGTCCATAGTTATAGAAAATGATCTGTCAACATCCTCGACCAGCTCCATCAGCTTGACCTCTTCCTTGGTAACCTCCTCGACCACTGCACTGTCCATTATTATCATGTCCATGCTCTTCTACTTTCATTTTATAAGCGTCAGCACCACACTCCATCATTAGTTCGCAAGCTCGACAAATATTCTCATTGTGTCCTACTGATTTACCTAATTTGCGATATAGATTCCTCAAAGTTTGTACATATTTATGTAACAAGTAACAGTCTTTTGAGTGATGTTGGCCTTTAGTCTTACATATTTCACACCACAGGTTGGATCCTGTATTCAAGGGATTCGGTGCCCCACCAACCATGTAATTTCTAAATATAGGGCATTGTTCTTTAGAATGGACCTCCAATCTACACTTCGTACACCATATTTCTTCTCTAACTTCTTTGATTTTCTTAATGTCTTGTATTTGTAGGGTTAGGTTCACCTGCTGATTCTGAATTTGTTGCATGCCTGCATTAGTATCTCCTATAGGCAAAGCTTCCAATTTCATCGCAATCTATAGAGCTTCGAATTGACTTTCTATCTTTTGTTGCATCAATGGAAATATGATATGCGGTAGCAAAGCAACTATAAACCATTCTTGATGTTGTTGCAGAGCTATGTCGAAGCTTACTTGATCTAATAACACCTTAAATATCTTATCAAACACCCAAACAGACTCAGTAGGTTTCTGTTTGATCTCTTTCAACTCGTTGATACACTGCGACTCAAACTTCGACTTCTTAAACTCTCTTATTAGTGTTGTTTTAATATTTGCAAATATTTTGTTATGATTATTTGAATACTTCATTCACCGTGCCAATGCTCTATCTCGGAATGTTGTAACAATCTATGCTTTATTTATATTCTCATTGTTGATCTTCTTTGTTGTCTATACATCTTCACATAAAAACAAAAAAAAATTGGATCCTCCAATTCCTTTGAAAATAGGTAGCTTAATATCATCAGACATACTTCTTCTTAGAAGGGGAGGGGGAGCGGGAGGAGTAAGGGGAGGGGATGGGGGGTGTTAGCACTCCTTAGTTTCCCAAGGCTAAGAAAGGAAACCAAAGAGGTAACCTTAGACCAACTTTGGACTTGGAAGCTAGCCCTGCCAAATCAAAGAGGGCTCTCTCTAAAACCAATCTCACAACCAAAGAAAGTGACTGGAGAAACATTAGGGTTTTAGGCTAGGTATCATCTTAGTAGGGTTTTAGTTTAGGTTTTGTTTGATAAGAAGCATAAGGTCTAGGAACTAGGCCAAATAGGTCAAAAAATCAGTTGCAGACATATAATGAGGCAAGGTAGGTGTAATCAGTGACACAAATGGATCTATCGTTGTAGTATGGTAATGAGGAAATCATATGAAAGAAAATAAGTGAGCAAATGCATTAATTCACTTATCTGGAAGAAAAACGTTTAAATGCTAATCTCAAACAAAACAAAACATTGAGATAATGATTTTTGTTTAACACTCAAGAGATAAAGCATAAGAAGAAATATGAATAGCTACTGAAATTATCTAATAATCATATTCATATAAAAATTGGAGAAAAACAGTGTCACTGACCACAACACATGAATCCCAGAAAAATAGCTGCAACTGTATATTATTTCTGCCAATATCAATTACACTATTCAAAATGTATGAGCTTCTAGTATCCAACCCTATCTTTTACTTAATTGTGACTACATATATATGAAAATGAAACATTTCCTCGCTAAGTGATCGAATACTCCTTCATAGGAACTCATTACTTGATACTCTCTAACCACAACAAAAAACTATGGGGTTAGAAACCACTTCCCCTTTTAAACTAACTGATTCTCAAAGCATTTAATTACAATATTCTTCACTACAGTAACCCCTATCAAGCTCTTTTACATCAGATAAGTTCATAAAGAAACTTTTTACATTAACCTAATTGACCTTTACCAATTTACATACAGTGAAATTCTTCATTGACAAAAGCGCGATGAATTGCATAGAAGCGCAACAAACTTCAGCAGAAGCGCAACAAAACTTTGGAGGATGATTTGGAGGCCTTCCCAGATGATTTTTTTGCTGCACAAGATATGGATGGAAAGCTGAAGATGTCATCTACACAATGGAGTCACTAAGCCCTACAAAAAACTACTTCAAACCCCTTAAAAATTGATTTGAAGACAAACTGTGAAAAATCGCAGTGAGTAACTGAAAAAGTGGCAGAAAGGTAAAAAATAGGCACTCTTTGATCAATTTCTAAAAATTTATGAATCCTCAAGTGTCCCCATGTAATTTTTTGATATCCTTATTCTATAATATGTCTCCACATGCTTGAAAATTTGCTTTTGGATCTCTTGAGGAAAAGCGCAGCTACTACTGGTTGCGTTTCTGTAGACTATTTTTCCTGTGTGCACAAAAAACTTCAAAATTTTCAAAATTTTGCAAAAATTTGTCTATTTGCTTTCTGTCATGCCTTCAGAAAAATATTGATGCATCAACTAAGAGGTCAAGTTTATCCCTCTTCTTAAGCTTCCTTAGGGTTCTCTTGAGTTTCTTATTCATGTTCTTAACCCTAACTTTACACACCATGATCCTTGCATAGTAGTGCCCTACCATATTACTTTGCATATTGATATCCCTGTTTTCCTTTTTCAATAACTTCTCCAAATGCTCATTTACTCTCTGAAGCCAATATTTCTTGTCCTTCTCAAGTTCAACAACTATGGTTTCATGTAAGGTATGTTGGGCTTGAGGAGGAGATGGCTCTTTTACATGCTTTTCCTATCTTACTATTGCTCTAGTTTTGGGTCTCCTTGGCTGAACCTGAATGTTCTTCTCCTCGAGTAGCTCTACATCAATGATTGCTTTACCTTTATCCTTTACTTCCAAAACATTTTCCTTGCTAGATGATGGAGGGTCTTCTTGTGATTTAATCTGCTGCATTAGGCTTAGTTTCAATTGTCTATTCTCTTGCTGCAAGAAAGCTTCCATGAAATTGGCTTTGGCAAGGTCATCTTTTAGCTCCCTAAGCCATGCCTCTTTCTCCTTGATTATGTCTTCTGCTACCTTATATCCATGGTCAACCATCTCTATTTCAGGAGGTACCTCTTCATGATGTTGCAAGGGTGAATCATTTCTATCTCTAGGTGACTCCTCTCTCATGGCTTCCATCTACACTTCTTCAGTAACAACCTCCTTAAGCATTATTTTTTCTTGAGACATATTTCTAGGTTTAGGTCTAAGTATCTCTATTTCTAGCTCAGGAGCAAAATCCAACCTCTCACCTCTCTTGTATGTCTTTGAAATCTCCGCCCTTTGCTAAGTTTTTGTCACTGATGGCCTGCTTGATGTTTCATCTCCTTGTGGTCTGGGTTATGATGAAGGAGCGTTTGGACTCTTTGACTGGTTGGAGACAAGTAAGAGAGAAACTGCCTCTAAGAAAGCTTCCCATGACATTTTGATCTTTTCTAGCTGGTGGAGGACTATTATCTTTACTAAGGCATGATAAAAAAGACTAGCTTGATGGTTTCTTCCCTTTGATTGCACCTTCTTTGTCATCTTTACCAAGCTTCTAAATGGGTAATTAGGTAGGTTTAAGGGCTTTTGAGAAATGAAATGCATCAACAACCTGATGTGATACTGATATAGCTTGCTAAACCTCCCCTCACAAGTGAAGTACTTCATGATAATCTTCATAAAAGGGTTGTACTTGTCCAACGATTGCCTGATAGGAAAAATATGAGAAGGAGACCACTTGTACTCTAGTTTCAAAAACACCTTGTAGTGCTCTAGGTCTAAATCCATACCCTTGAACCAAATCTCACCTTCATTAGGGATAGTAGTTGCTAAAGCTATGGCCTCTGCTGACACGGGAAAGTTTATCCTTGCTATAATGGCCTGATTCTTCTTGAAACTAGTAGCAAAGAGCTTGTTAAATCATGGTGGTAACCTACCTCTTGCACTTTCTGACAAAACCCTAGGCTTTTGTACCTACGGTTTTGTCAGAAACTTCCTTTTTTCACTGGTATCTACCATTTTTGTCTTTACTTTTGACATAAAACCCTAGTTTCAAAGAAGAATGGGCAAGGGGATTGAGTTGCAAAAAAGGGCCGAAAGAACAACAACTGAGGAGAGGGAATGAAGGGAAAGGGTGATAGGATAATTTCTGAGGAAATAATGTCGTGAATGTTTAGAGATCCTTGTTCATGAATTTCATCAGAAACATCATCTTGGTCTTCACAAACCTGATCTTGAAATAAAAAACCAGATAAAGAACAATCTGAAAAAACAAGTGAATGGCTATCTTCATACCTCTCATCCAAAAGGCAAGGTTTTGGATGCTCATAGAAAATTTAAATGCAACAACCACTTCAAGTATATTTGATTCCTCATGTGCTTCAATAGAAAGAATATCAATTTGACTATCACAAGAATCAAGGAAAACAACTTTGTGTTCATTATTTCCTTGCAAACATAGATGATCATCACCATAAAATGGTTCACTACTTAAATTTTTTGTACATGCAATTTTAGAATTCTGACTTGGACCAATTTCTTCCTGAACGTTAGGATGCAGATCTATTTCATCTTCAAGCAAAGAAGGAGTTGATGTGTGTTGTGAATGATCCTTTGTATAAAATTAGTTAATCTCTGTTATTTTATGTTGGGAAGAAAATTCATAAAGGGTCTGTATGATCTCATAATCCAGACACTCTTCATCACCAAAAGCCTCTTCAAGGTATTGAATGAAATCTTCACAGGATTCACAACAATCTTCGAACAACAAGAGTGAATGATGATATTTTGCACAAAACTCAAAGAATTTTGTGTGGAAATATTTAAGAGAGAATAAGTTACCTAGCTTCAACCCTTCATACCATGATCTTGCCTTCCCTTCAGGGGTAGCCATAAACATTTTCATCAAACAATCCTCACAAAACCTAATCCCAAGCTTATGTATATGCCAATGAAATTTTATTAGATGTAGAATAGCCTCATCCTCATTTCCATATATGAATTTTGGTAGATAAGTTTGCCAATCTATTCAAGGAATTCGATTTGGAAAACTAGGAATGTTTGCACGATTCATAGGAGCATACCTTCTAGCAATTGAATCCATCTTGAAAACAATAGATGAACTAAGGAATCCTTTAGGCTACTGATTCTTCTGCCAGTGGAATCACCAATAAAACCTTGATTTCTGGATACTGATGCTAGTGGAGTCTTTGAATCAGGTTGGAGTTGCCAGGTGAATGATTTCAGCCTTCCTGTCTCTGATCATTGTCCACTTGTTGTAGCTCCCAGAGACAGCCTCAGATTGCTTACAAGACCAGTGCCTGGGCACATGTAAATTTGGAGTGTCTCAAATGATCCTCAGTAAAGGGAGACCTCACTTATATTCTATAAGTATATATAATGGGTTGGTTCATTCACCTAAAAGAGTAAGACATGAATTTCTGGTACTTCTTCACATATAAAAATCTCGGAAATATGCATAAAATAGTGGAGGCCGAGTAGTTCAAGGACTTACAATTTAATAATGTTTTGTAGAGAAATGATAGAGGATAAGGAGAAGGAGAAACTCATCATACAAAGCTTATAGCATCAAACATTCTATGTTTAACACATAGAGCTTGCAGCTTTAAGAATTCCTACACTTATTTGAGTTACAGGTAGATATAATGGAAAACAAAGAGATGTGGTGCTATGATTCATGGAGTGATACTATTAAAGATATAATTTCAATGACCCATTAGGCACATGCATTAATAATGTCGATACAAATGAATCTATGATATAGTAACAGACACTTGCATCAACATATCGATACAAACAAATCTGTGAGGGAACTTGAAATGTTTCTAGTAATTATGATTGTGTGAATTCAATGAATAAACATGAACATGAAATGGGTTTTAACAGGGTGATAACATATTGTAATACTTGAAGGGGCAATCACCACCATTTCCTTGATATTCTAAAAAAATTGTATTACAAATCCATACAGTCTGAAAATAAAATGTAGTATTTTCTTTAGAATTTTTGAACCTTTGTTAAGTGTTGCTTCCCTCTATTCATCTAGAGAGGGTAGCATGGACATTCATTACAACCAAAATATCTTTGGCCGAGTCTCAGCTGTCAGGTTGACTAATTGTCTCGGCCACGAATGGCTCTGTGGCCTAAAAACGTTACAAAATTAATTGCCTCATTGAAAGGAGGCACTTTACAAGAAAAAAATCAGTCGATCACATAAGAATGTCAGCAACATATCTCCGTAATCACTCTTGATTTAGGCTATAATTTACTCATGATATGGCCTCCTATGTTGCTCAGCTAACTCCCGTCGCTTTTGCCATTACTGCTTGAACCATTCATTACTTAAAGCTGAGAGTGTGCACCATCAGCTCCATGTCGTAGTGCTGAGATAGAAGACCCCTGGGTGGTACTTCATCTCTCTTTGTTATGGGACACCATGCCTAAGAATTTAATCCTCCCAAGCTACCAAGTCTCTTTCCACTCCTATCAGCACTGACCCTGATTTAATGTCACAATGAGCCTTTCTGAATCAGCCCATATTGGTTTTGAATGCACCATATGTTCCTCTTAAAGCCGTAGCTGCCGACCCATTGCGTATTTAAAGCCCTGATACACTTGGTGATGCTCTTTTGGTGGAAATATGGAGGAATTTCCCATGCTGCCATTTCTGCTATAAAAAACAGTTCGAAATAGATGAATCTAGATCCCCTTTTGACCCTTTCACATTGGCTCCTTTTTGTAGTTTTCTTCATATGACCAGGGGCTAGAACTAGGGGCTTAACCCAACGGTGCTAGAGCCATTGTACTACCTGTCGGGGGGGCCTTTTTCATTTGTTATATGAAATCCTGCATATTGGCGATTATCGATGAATGCCCTTTTACATTTCCTCTAGACTTCTGTGATTGTCGATCGACGGGGTCGGGTCCACCGAAAGCATCGCATATCATGATCAAGAGAAGAAGCCTCTTTACCTTTCTTTATAGCATTGGCCAACTCGTCTAGACATGAAAACTTTATAGGTTGGATCACATAACATATCACATCCCGGAGGATCTCGCATATCGCAATTGCAACATTGGAAGGGACATCGGTGGAAGAGGGATCTTTCCTTGTGCGATCACCAATTACGATGGCTAACATCACCACTACCATGTGTCACCCTATGAGTGGTGACACATGTCACCCAGAAATTCCCCCCTTAGCACCTTGATATTGTCGAATCCGCGTGACACATGTCATCCGCACTATTATGTCAGCTTCATACTAACACGTCAGCTACCACGTGGGTTCATAAGGACCAATGATATTCCACCACGTGGCCTCCTAGAGGAGAGAGAAAAAGGTCTGCACTACCTTGGTTTTCCATTGATTTTCTTTGTTAAAGGTTTTTGGCCCTCCTCGACGATTTAATATTGTATCGACACTTCCCCACAATTCCTTAAAGGATGGGTTGTTGGACCTGTAGATCACCGATTTGCAGATATCAGAGACTTTTGGGATGCGGGATATGGCCGATATGCCTGATTTGTGATGAACTCTCGGGGCCCGTCGATCACCAATAGCCCTAGTTCCACCGATATGCTTGATAAGACGATGTGTGGGACTGCGATGATGCAGGATGGAAGATTGCAGGATGCTCGATATGTGAGACTGCAGTGTGAGGGACTCCAGGGCTTGCCTACTACCGATCACCAATTTTCTATGCCTGGGGCCCTTTGATAAGCTATTCTCATTTAAGGGGAAACAACACTCCTGATCTTCAACAGGCCATATCTTCTGATCCAGAAGTCCATTTTGGGACTTCCATATACTGTTAGAAAGCTTGTTCTGAGCACTATGCAATGGAGAGGGTCTGATTTGACTTTGAGTGGTTCTATCACTTGGAATATGGATTCAAACTTCACTACTCTTTCTTACCCTTTTCACAGCTAAAAACACACTAAGCAGTGAGTGACAACAATGGCTCCTACTGGGGACTGTGCTTTGCTGCTAAGGTGCTGAGAACCTGCAAACTAGTAACTTTCCTTCCATTGGGCATGGATTCATTTTGAAACAAGATATAATTATGTGCAAATTGACTTTTCAACATAAACTCAAAATTACATATAAAAATTACAATACACACGCCGATATTTACAATGGGTGTGAGATAGGTACCTCTAGTTTTGGAAATAAAGTTTGAGGAATTGACCATTTACCGGTAGTTCTAGAGATTCAACATCCAAATTTTCAAGCATGTATGTGTTATTTCCTCTCTCTTCTATGATATTGAAAGGGCCGAACCATAACGGGTCAAATTTTCCATGTTATCCTTTGTCTTCCTCTCAGATGTCCCAACGAAGAACTAAATCCCCTGATTGAGGCAGTCGATCGTTAGCCTTCTTGTCAAACAAGGATTTCATCTTTTGTTTGTAATTTGAAAATTTGGCCCCCACCCATTCTCTATTCTCATGAAGCTCGACCAGCTAATTTATCCTTCACTTTAAGGAACTTGGCTCTTCCTCTAGTTCTTGTAATAATCTCATCATCGACATTGCTAATTGGATCGGGAAGATTGCAGCCTTATCATACACTAGCTCAAAATGAGATTTCCCTATGTATCTTTTACGAGTTACTTGGTTGGCCCATAGGGAAAACTTTATTTGGGAGTCCCAGTTTCTCTGATTTTCGGCGATGGTCTTTGTCAGCACCCTTACGACAATCTTCTTGGAGGACCCAGCCAAGCCATTACCTTGAGGATAATAGGTAGTGGATTGTTTGATGATGATATTGAACTTATGGTAGAGGCTGACGAACTTGGCAGATTTGAAGACCTGAGAATTATTAGTGATAATTTTGGAGGGACAAGCAAAACGAGACAATGTGTTCTTGTCCATAAATTTGATGACCACTATGTATGTAGCATTTCTGGTTGGGATGGCCTCTACCCACTTGGTGAAGTAATCTGTGGCCGTGTATATCCACTTGTGTTGGCCACTGGATGGTGGGTTTATTTATCTTATGAAATCAAGTCCCCACTATCTGAAAGGTTCTTCCACATGTACCGGAATCAGGGGGAGAGGAGAAAACTTTTGCCTCTTATCAAACACTTGGCACTTCTGGCACGACCTGACTTGGGAATGAACATTCCCAAATAGTGTAGGCCAATAGAACCCAGCCTTAAGAATTTTATGTGTCATGGTCTTCCATTTGAAGCGTCCTCCACAAACTCCTTCGTGAAAATCTTCTATCACCTTATGGGTTTCACCCTCCACCAAACATAACAACAATACCCCCACTGGGTCATTACGGTAGAGTAGGCCATTGGATATGATATATTTCTACTCTTAGAACCTCAGGGCTCGGTATTTGGATTTTTCTACCCCCAACGGGCACCTCAAGAATGAGAGATAATGAACAATGTTCTTATACCAAGGAAATCCCTCATATTTGGCATAGATTTTCTGCTTAGATGTTCTAATCCCACTCTGATGATCCTCGGGTATGCCCTCCTTTGTGATCAAGTTTATCCCTAGAGCTTGGTAATTAGATTTGGATAAAAACTTGGCCAACCCCTGGCCTTAAATGAGCTTGGTAGGATTTATTTCTAGCCCATATTCTTGTATTTTTGTTATCCACCTACCCCTTCTTCCTTCGCTGTCTCCTTGCACCAAGATGTCCTTGACTGCTGTCGTTGGGACAAACGTTGTGATTTCTAATTACAACGCATATGCAAAATTCCTTCGAAGCCTTGACTAATGCATAGGCTTGTTTCTCCAATATGTTATATTTAAGCTCAACATCCCTTAGGACTTGGCTGAAGAAGGCAATGGGTTGTTCATAACCCTCTTTATTTTTCTGTAGCAGCACTGCAACAAAAGTATGTGGGGAGGTGAAATAAAAGATTTATAAAGGCACTGAATAGTCGAGGTTGACTAGTACTGGGGCTTCAACCAAAGCTTCTTTAATTCTAATGAAACAGTCTTTGGGGGCAGAGCTCCATCTGACATCATTTTCCTTCTTGAGCATGTTCGTAATACCCTTGACAATTTCTACGTAGTTGGGTATGAACCTCCTCAAGAAATTTATTCTCCCCAGAAAGGCTTGAACCTCTTTCTTGTTTCTCAACAGGGGAATATGGCTGATGGCTTTGACTCGTTCAGGATCGATATTTACTCCTTCCTCCGCTACTATGTGTCCAAGTATCTTCCCCTCACTTAAGGCGAACTAAGATTTCTTAGGATTCAAAGAGAGACCATACCTCATGCATTTTTCAAAGGTGAGCTTTAAATGGAGGACGTTCTCTTCATCAATCTAGGAAAACACTATGATATCATCTAAATAAACCACCACAAATTTGTGTTGGTACCTTATGAAAGTTATGTCCATGGCTCTCTGAAATGTGGCCCCTGCATTAATGATACCGAAGGTCATGGAGCATAGATGAATGTTTCCCACGGCGTGGTGAAAGAAGTTTCCTTTTGATCCTCAAGATGGACTGCCACTTGGTTATAGCCAGAGAACCCATCCATCATGGACATTGTGGCTGAGCCAACCACCTTTTGCAATATATGGTCCATTGTAGGAAACAGGTAGTTGCCTTTCAGCGACACCCTTTTTAGAATCCGAAAATCTACTCATAGCCTTATTTCTCCGCTCTTTTTCTAGACAGGGACTAGGTTGGTCACCCACTCAGAGCACCTTAAAAGTACTATCATCTTTGCATGTAGCAACTTTCTCACCTCTTTTTCAATGGAGGGGAGTAAAAGTGGATTTATCTGCCTGAGTTTCTGTTTGCATGGATTTATTCCATTGTTCAAAGGAATCTTATGCTAAATGATTCTAGTATCAAATGCTTTCAAATCCTCATAAGATCAAGCAAATACATCCTTGTAAATTTTGAATAGATTTAAATAACTTTGTCTGTATTTCCAGGGGATTCCTTTTGATAGCTTGATCATTTGGGGTTCCTCTTCTTATCCAATGTTGCAGTCTTCTATTCGATCATCTATCTCCGAGGCTATTGGTTTTGAGACTATGTCGTCATTATTAAAAGTCCTTTCCATTGGGCCTAGTCCACGTGGGATGGTATTCCCTTTCAGTTGCAAAATTTTGCGCCTAGTCACAGTGTTGTTCCACGGAGTGGCTTCTTGATCTTCTTATTCTTCTTCTTATTGATTGAATGTGGAGTGGGAGAGCTCCCCAACGAATTCTATCAATCTTTTCACCTGCTCATCATCCTCGAACACCTGCCAGTGCTTGAAATTATCAAGTATTGAAGGTCTATATCTGACTTGTACCTCATATTTGAGGAGCATATTTTGCAGAGGCCTGACACTCCTTGCTGCTATGGAAAGGGAGTCAGCCATCCTTTTTCCTTCCTTGGGTAGAAATTGGATATTAAATTCTAGGAAGAAATTATCAATTAGATCCCACACTTCATTTTGGTACATCCTCAGTTTGGGGTGTTTGGCCTCCCATTGATTCTTGATCTGCCTTATGACCAGCTCAGAATCTCCATAGGCCGTTAGGCATTCAATATATATATATATATATATAGATATAGATATACTATTTTTTTTTACCCCAAGGAGCAATGCTTCATACTCCGCCACATTGTTGGTCGCCTCAAATTCCATCTTGAAAGAGAGGGGTATTAGGCTACCCTCCGGGGATACCAAAAATACTCCAGGTCCATTTCCCTCTTTTGAGTTTGCTCTGTTGAATTATAACTTCCATACTTCATTTTCATTTGCACATTGATGCTCTAACTGCCTCATTAGGTGCACTGATGTTTCCTCTAAGAAGGTCTCGTCTTCCTCTAGAAATACGCAGGAGAGGTCACTTTCTTTCCCATGCATTGGGGAATTTTCTAAGCCTTTAGATGGAGTCACAACCTTTACAAACCTAGATTATTTGTACAACCTCCTTTTCTCTCCTCCAAAAGTGGGAATTATGGCATAAGTCATATCTAGCTTGATAGATCCCCCCACCTTGGAAACCCAAGACCTAGATAAGAGCATGCCAAAATGAGGAGGAATACCGGCCACCACTATGTCCATTACCACATCCTTCACAGGGATCTGAGCCAGGTTTACCACCAAATCCTTTATCATCCCTAAGCACTTGACTCTCTTGAAGTTGAAGGAGTACATGTCCTTGTATGGTCTAGTGATCTCCAAGCCCAACTGTTTCATCACTGTTAGTGGCATGAGGTTGTGTGAGGCTCTGGAATCCAACATGTAATTATGTAGTAAGAGGCCGTGGATTACTAGGGTCGCATATAAGGGTGCAATAGAAGGATCCAAATATTTCACATGCATCCCAAAAACAACCATTGGCCTCTCCTCTTGGAGGTTTAAACTATCATGAGTTGGTGTCGAGGTAGGTTGATCCAAGTCTGGGTGTGACAGAGGACCCTTCCAAGACCTTTTACTTTTGTGATGTGTTAAATTGCATTTTTAAAAGAAACATAAATGAATACATCTACATGCTGTAAAGAAGAGGAAAATGTCAATCATCAACACATGAAAACATAAGCCATTGATAACGGAGTTCATCCAGGAGGGACTACGTCTTCGGGCCCCGGTATCAAGATGGTGTAGGCCATTGCACTAAGTGTTGTCAATAATGATGATGTACATAGAGGTGATGTCACTATCATACAAGGATAATTCCCTCACGCAGGAGTGGTGCCAAGAGATGTTCTGCTTCAGGAACCCTCAGTCAAAAGACTCCTATCAATATGACACAAACTCATGCATGATGAACATCCCGCCAGCTTGGCATAAAAGGGATCTCAATGCAAACATACATGACGACAACTTGAGTATCCCATCAACATACAACAAAGGGATCTCAAAACATAACATGACAAATCATGACAACAAGTACATCACATAGACGATTCTGTATCACATCAAGCAACAACCATGAAAACAAGTAATAAACAAGATCCCACATCAAACATCAAACAGGGATCCATGCAACACAATGTGTGGAAAAAGAATTACATGAACACACTGCATATACCTCACAACCAAGGACCATATGAAGAAGTAGATGTCAAACTGTTGAAGCTGTTTAGACCATCGATCTCATGGCATCGAATCGATGGAAATGATTGCTTGCTCATGAATGCTGAAACCTGCACTCCACTTAGAAAAGTGGCCGAAAATAGAAGCCTCTACTGAAGAAGCCAACATCGACATCAGGTTTATGTCACTGAGGGGTGTAGAATCGACATAAAATTTGTCTACTTCTAAGAAAGTGAAAATCTGGGGAAAATGAATCTCTTAGATTCCCCCTAGATCCCTCAAATATCCTTCTCCCTGAGTGGACTAGAAATTTGCAACTCAAAAGGTGAGTCTTACCTCGCCATTGCGATTCCTGCAGAAAACTGTGAAAAAAAACTATAAACTTGACTATATTTCGACATGGAGAAAAATTACCTCCTCGGGAAAATTTCAAGGGTCATGGTTCCGCTCCCTCTTTCTGCAGCAGTCATGGTTCCACCTGCAACATATTAAAATATTATGTGTCTTGAAAAACATGTCATGAGTCCGCTCCTCGTTCCATCACTCATGATTCTGTAGTACGCTCCTATCTGCTCTCCATTCCGCCACCTCTCTCCCCTCGTGTAAAAGAAGTTAAAGGGTTGAATACACAATGGCGGCAGAGTTAACAAAGTCGACCCACGTGGCTCAATGATGGCAGAGGAGACTATGAACGTGGAGGTTGCAATTTCAAATCTCCAAAATAGCGCGTTAACTTTTATTTGTTGGGCGCATTAAAACATTTAACCATTGCAATGAAGCGCAGTGTTTGAGGTTGGTTTTGGTTCATACATGGTAAGTTGTATTTATGTGGCTGGCCACGTGGGCCGGGAAGGTTCAACCCCCATTGGCACCCTTATCATTATTTCCTGTCATTAGTTGTGAGTTTTTCGGGGGTGTGGGTTGGGTCCACCGGAGGTGGCCCATGCCCACCCCATTTATATATAATACATAACGTTTTTGGGGTTGTAGTTGGATCGGCGAGGTCATGACTGTTGGTCCTTCCCAATTTTGTTTTTGTTATTTTTTGGTTGGGTGGGGTGGTGGGGTTGGTGGCCCGCCACTCATTCATATATTTTTTTCTTTAATTTTTTTTAATAAAAATAGGGCCTTTTAAAACTATTCAGATTTTAAGTCGAAGGAGACAAATTAACTGGGCCACAAATTCGCCCGAAATTTGGCCCAGGTTGCCCGGAATCTGGTGGCTGGGTTTTGTCCAAATTGTGGCCTCCTTAAGCATGCACAGTCAGCAAAAAGTCAACTGAAGTTTGACTACTTCTAACTTTGGCATACAGATTCAGTTTGACGAATCGTTCACATCACCGCAATCAAAACGACAAGATCTACGCTCTAACCTTGGTCTGAAATCTTTCTGATCACTTTGCTTTTTGAGCATTCATAAGCCCTCTTTGACATGTGTGTCTCTCTGGAGCCACTTGGATCAATCTTCCCCACTGAGGAGCTTTTGGTCCTCCAAAAGCATGAAAAATAATCTGCGACTTCTCTGTACCTTGTCTGCATCACAAGCATCTTGAAAGGTCTCGCTTCCATCTCCTTCACCTTTGTTCTTCGGAGCCTTAAGCGACGAGTTGACACTTGCTACTTCTGCAACCTGCAGTACATTGTTTTGCAATTTACATGCTTGACTTTCATGACCAACTAATGACCCAAGCATCCCACACTTGCCACGAGTTCATAACACATACCCGGTGGTCAAGTTTACAACAAGATGGACGCAACACTCCAACTACGAAAATAAGGCCAATCATATCATTGTTGCTTCAACAAGTGATGGAAAACACATCATCACTACAACACATGATTTACAGATATAAGGCCACACACTATTGTTCTGACAAGTGATGAAAACACATCATCACCTTCAGAGTTTAAAATGTGACTCAAAATAATACCAGACATCATTGTTGCTGAACAAGTGATGGAAAATGCATCATCACTTTTACATATTAATTTCCAACAAATGATTTACAAAAGCATGACCATGAAATGATAACATATCTAGAAACCATTTTTCACTTATCAATGTGAATGGGTCGCCTCCTTGTGGTGGTTTGGCTTGTCGAACAACTACTTCATCAGGTCCATGCACTGACACTTTGTCTTTAAGGCACTACTTTGGAAGGAGCCTCCAACATGTGGCTCTTTGATAGCCACTTCTATCGCAATGACTGCAATAGGTTTTATTCCTCTAGATCTGCTTAACATGTTTCTTTACCTGTTGTTGAGAGGGTCTTTCATGCCTCATCCTTTTGTATGTTGTCATTCTTTTCCAACACTTAGAAAATGTATGGTTATGTAATCCAAAAAAGGTACATGTTTTTCGATTCTAGGTTTTACTTTCATCTTTAACAACAGAATTATAATCAAAATGAACATTCGAATGTCGAGACTGGTTATACCTTTCCTTGCTATCTCTTGTGTAAGTATGGCGAGGAGAGATTGCCTCAGCTCTTTCCTTGCCATGGGATGATGGGGATGTGTTCCCCTCATTCTCTTTCCTCGACGATTTCGATGATGTCTCGAAAGCACATGACACCTTCGAACATTCTCCCTTAGTGTATCTCAAGCCTGCAAATTGAGATCTCGGCACATCCTCCAATGGTTGAGTGATGCCTTGGTTATTAACACCAAGTTATTTTTCCTCCTCGTGCCTTGTCCTGGTAAGGAGCCTCATGTTTGTCCTTGTAATTGGGATCAAATCTCCAACAGAAATCATACTATGTGACGATGAAATCGAAAGGATATCAACATCTTTTACCTCCTCTGTCGATTTGGAAAGAATTGATGAGGGCTTCTCATCATCTGTTATTGGTGGTTCGCTAGCTGTCTCAATGCATTCCCCAACTTCCCTTCTGACATACCCAAATCCTATTCGACATGGTGATTCCTCTACTTTGATGGGGTTGACAATGCCTTGGCCATTAACGCCCAAGCCCTTTCCTTCATACCCCATTTTCTTCAATAGTTTGGAGCTAATTCATGTGGTATGATTTTTGAAAATAGCGAAATCATCATCAGGAAACATACATGAATTTAGAGAATTACTTTTTACCTCACATGGGTCACGTTGCAGCTTTTCCAAGGCCTCGTCCTTTGCTTGCAATTGTCGTAGCAAACTATGTTTCTCCTCTTTCTCTTCTTGTAGACTCATCTTCAATTCAACGTTCTCTATTTGAAGATTTTGGTTGTTGTGCTTTAGTTCTTCCAGGGCCTCTTTCGTGGCTTGCAACTGAAGCTGCAATCACACCTTTTCCTTTATCTCTTTCTGTAGAGTTCCATACTTTATTTCCACCCTTTTTGAAATTTTGAGCATGGTCTCGTACACTGCTTTTTCATCCTCTGTCGCTACATGTTCCATTGTTCACACTTGCAATTGACATCAACGGAAAGACCACTCTAATACCACTTGATCCAAGTATGGGTGTGACGAAGGACCCTTCCAAGACCTTTTACTTTCATGATTTGTTAAATTTCATATTTAAAAGAAACATAAATGAATACATTTGCATGCTGTAAAGAAGAGGAACATGTCAATCCAACACATGAAAACATAAGCCATTGATAACAGAGTTCGTCCAGGAGGGACTACGTCTTCGGGCCTCGGTGTCAAGATGGTGTAGGCCACTGCATTGTGTTGTCGATAGTAATGATGTACATAGAGGTGATGTCACTATAATACAAGGATAATGCCCTCACGTAGGAGTGGCGCCAAGAGATGTTTTGCTGTAGGAACTCTCAGTCAAAAGACTCCTATCAGTATGAAACAAACTCATGCATGATGAGCATCCCGCTAGCTTGGCATAAAAGGGATCTCAGTGCAATCATACATGACGACAACCTGAGTATCCCATCCACATACAACAAAGGGATCTCAAAACATAACATGACAAATCATGACAACAAGTACATCACATAGATGATTCCGCGTCACATCAAGCAGGAATCATGAAAACAAGTAATAAACAAGATCCAACATCAAACATCAAACATGGATCTATGAAGCACAATGTATGGAAAAAGAAGTACATGAACACATTGCATATACCTCACAACCAAGTGCCATCTAAAGAAGCGGATGTCAAATTGCTGAAGTTGTTCGTACCATCGATCTCACAGCATAGACTCGCATGGAAATGACTGCTCACTCATGAAAGCTGACACCTGCACTCCACTTAGAAAAGTGGCCCAAAAATAGAAGCCTATGTTGAAGAAACTGACACCGTCATCAGGTTCGTGTTACCAAGAGGTGTAGAATCGATATAAAATTTGTCTGATTCTAAGAAAGTGAAAATTTGGGGAAAAAAGGAATCTTTAGATTCCCCCTGGATCCCTCAAATATGTTGTTCCATGGGTGGACTAGAAATCTACAACTCAAAATGTGAATCTGACCTCACCATTGCGATCCTTGCGAGAAACCATGAAAAACAACTATAAACTTGACTATATTCCGAC
The DNA here is from genome assembly GCA_000404065.3 of Pinus taeda. Classification (NCBI taxonomy): domain Eukaryota; kingdom Viridiplantae; phylum Streptophyta; class Pinopsida; order Pinales; family Pinaceae; genus Pinus; species Pinus taeda. Next base: position 511,222 of record APFE030272672.1, on the reverse strand, counting down.
ATGGAGAAATATTACCTCCTCGGGAAAATTTCAAGGATCATGGTTCCACTCCCTATTTCTACAGCAGTCATGGTTCCACCTGCAACATATTAAAATATTATGTGTCTCAAAAAACGTGTCATGAGTCTGCTCCTGGTTCCATCACTCATGGTTCTGTAGTACGCTCCTACCTGCTCTCCATTCCGCCACCTCTCTCTCCTCGTGCAAAAGAAGTTAAAGGGTTAAATACACAATGGCAATGGAGTTAACAAAGTTGACCCACATGGCTCAACAGTGGCAGAGGAGGCTATGAAGGTAGAGGTTGCGGTTTCGAATCTCCAAAATAGCGCGTTAACTTTTTATTTGTTGGGCGCATTAACACATTTAACCGTTGCAATGAAGTGTGGTGTTTGAGGTTGGTTTTGGTTCATACATGGTACATTGTATTTATGTGGCCGCCCACTTGGGGGCTAACCACGTGGGCCGGGCGGGTTCGACCCCTGCCGGCACCCTTATCATTATTTCCCGTCATCAGTTGCGAGGTTTTCGGGGGGTGTGGGCCAGGTCCACCGGAGGTGGCCCGTGCTCAGCCCATTTATATATAATACATAATGTTTTTGGGGTTGCGGTTGGACCAGCGGGGTCATGACCGTTAGTCCTTCCCAAAAAAGCTTTTGTTATTTGTTGGTTGTGCGGGTTGTTGGGCCGCCACCATTCATAATATATTTTTTTTTGTTTTTTTTTTTTTTTTTTATAATAAAAATAGGGCCTTTTAAAACTATTCGAATTTTAGGCTAAAGGAGACAAATTAACCGAGCCACAAATTTGCCCAGAATCTGGCCCAGGTTGGCCGGAATCCGGTGGCCAGGTTCTGTCCAAATTGTGGCCTCCTTAAGCCTTCCCATTCAGCAAAAAGTCAACCGAACTTTGATTGCTTCTAACGTTCACATACAGACTTGGTTTGATGAACCGTTCACATGACCGCAATCAAGATGACGAGATCTACGCTCTAGCCTTGGTCTAAAATCATTATGATCACTTTCGCTTTTGAGCGTTCATAAGCCCTCTTTGTCCTGTGTGTCTCTCTGGATCCACCTAGATCAATCCTCCCCACTGAGGAGCTTTTGGTCCTCCAAAAACATGAAAAATAATATGTGACTTCTCTATACCTTGTCTGCATCACAAGCGTCCTGATAGGTCTCGCTTCCATCTCCTTCACCTTTGTTCTTTGGAGCCTTAAGTGACGAGCCGACACCTGCTACTTCTGCAACCTATAGTACATTGTTTTTCAATTTACATGCTTGAATTTCATGACCAACTAATGACCCAAGCGCCCCACACTTGCCACGAGTTTATAACACATACCCGGTGGTCAAGTTTACAACAAGATGGACACAACACTCAAGCTACGAAAATAAGGCCAATCGTATCATTGTTGCTTCAACAAGTGATGGAAAACACATCATCACTACAACACATGATTTACAGATATAAGGCCACACAGTATTGTTCTGACAAGTGATGAAAACACATCATCACTTTCAGAGTTTAAAATGTGACTCAAAATAATACTTGACATCATTGTTGTTGAACAAGTGTTGGAAAACACATCATTGCTTTTACAATTTGAAATGCAAAAAATGATTTACAAAAGCATGACCACGAAATTCTAACATATCTAGAAACCATTTGTCACTTATCAATGTGAATGGGTCGCCTCATTGTGGTGGTTTGGCTTGTCAAAGAACTACTTCATCAGGTCCATGCACCGACACTTTGTCTTTAAGGCGCTGCTCTGGAAGGAGTCTCCAACATGTGGCTCTTTGATAGCCACTTCTATCGCAATGACTGCAATAGGTTTTCTTCCTCCGGATCTTCTTAACATGTTTCTTTACCTGCTTTTGAGAGGGTCTTTCATGCCTCATCCTTTTGTATGCTGCTATTTCTTTCCAACACTTAGAAAATGTATGGTTATGTAATCCACAAAAGATACACGTTTTTTGATGCTAGGATTTACTTTCATCTTTAACAACAAAATTATAATCGAAATAAACATTCGAATGTCAACACTGGTTATACCTTTCCTTGCTATCTCTTGTGTAAATATGGCAAGGATAGCTTGCCTCAGCTCTTTCCTTGCCATGAGATGATGGGGACGTGTTCCCATCATTCTCTTTCCTTGACGATTTTGACGATGTCTCCAAAGCACATGACACCTTCCAGCATTATCCCTCGGTGTATCTCAAGCCTGCAAATCGAGATCTCGGCACATCCTCCAATGGTTGAGTGATGCCTTGGTTATTAACACCAATTTCTTTTTCCTCCTCGTGCCTTGTCCTGGTAAGGAGCCTCATGTTTGTCCCTATAATTGGGATCTCCAAATCTCCAATAGAAATCATACTATGTGACGATGAAACCGAAAGGAAATCAACATCTTTTACCTCCTCTGTCGATTTGGAAAGAATTAATGAGGGCTTCTCATCATCTGTTGTTAGTGGTTCACTAATTGTCTTGGCGCATTCCCCAACTTATCTTCTGACATTCCATTGTTCACGCTTGCAATTCACATTAACGGAAAGACCATTCTGATACCACTTGATCCAGGTCTAGGTGTGATGAAGGACGCTTCCAAGACCTTTTACTTTCGTGACGTGTTAAATTGCATTTTTAAAATAAACATAAATGAATACATCTGCATGTTGTAAAGAAGAGGAACATGTCAATCATCAACACATGAAAACATAAGCCATTGATAACGGAGTTTGTCCAGGAGGGACTACATCTCCAGGCCCTGGTGTCAAGATGGTGTAGGTCACTTCATTAAATGTTGTCAATAGTGATGATGTACATAGAGGTGATGTCACTATCATACAAGGATAATGCCCTCACGTAGGAGTGGCGCCAAGAGATGTTCCGCTGCAAGGACTCTCCGTCAAAAGACTCCTATCAGTATGACACAAACTCATGCATGATTAGCATCCCGCCAGCTTGGCATAAAAGGGATCTCAATGCAATCATACATGATGACAACCTGAGTATCCCATCAACATACACCAAAGGGATCTCAAAACATAACATGACAAATCATGACAACAAGTACATCACATAGACGATTCCATGTCACATCAAGCAAGAATCATGAAAACAAGTAATAAACAAGATCCCACACCAAACATCAAACATAGATCTATGAAGCATAATGCATGGAAAAAGAAGTACATGAACACACTGCATATACCTCACAACCAAGGGCCATCTGAAGAAGCGGATGTCAAACTGCTAAAGTTGTTTGGACCATCAATCTCACGGCATCAAATCGCATGGAAATAACTGCTCGCTCATGAATGCTGACAGCTGCACTTCACTTAGAAAAGTGGCTGAAAATAGAAGCCTCTGTTGAAGACACTGACACCGTCATCAAGTTCGTATCACCGAGAGGTGTATAATTGACATAAAATTTGCCTGATTCTGAGAAAGTGAAAATCTAGGTAAAAAGGAATCTTTTAGATTCCCTCGAGATCCCTCAAATATGCTGCCCCATGGGTGGACTGGAAATCTGCAACTCAAAAGGTGAATCTGACCTCACCATTGCGATCCCTATGGGAAACCGTGGAAAATGACCATAAACTTGACTATATTCTGACATGGAGAAAACTTACCTCCTCGGGGAAATTTCAAGGATCATGGTTCCGCTCCCTATTTCTGCAACAGTCATGGTTCCACCTGCAACATATTAAAATACTATGTGTCTCAAAAAACATGTCATGAGTTCACTCCTGGTTCCATCACTCATGGTTCTGCAATACGCTCCTATCTGCTCTCCATTCTGCCACCTCTCTTCCCTCGTGCAAAAGAAGTTAAAGGGTTAAATACATAATGGCGGTAGAGCTAACAAAGTCAACCCACGTGGCTCAATGGTGGCAGAGGAGGCTATGAAGGCGGAGGTTGCAGTTTTGAATCTCCAAAATAGCGTGTTAACTTTTTATTTGTTGGGTGCATTAACACATTTAACTGTTGCAATGAAGTGTGGTGTTTGAGGTTGGTTTTGGTTCATACATGGTACGTTATATTTATGTGGCTGCTCGCTTAGGGGCCGACCACGTGGGTCGGGCGGGTTCGATCCTCGCTGGCACCCTTATCTTTATTTCTTTTCGTCAGTTGTGAGGTTTTCGGGGGGTGTGGGCCGGTGCCATTGGAGGTGGCCCGTGCCCACCCCATTTATATATAATACATAACTGATTCGAATGGAAAATGGCATCAACCCATGGTACTCATCCACCCATATTATTCATCGACCCATGGAATTTACCCATGGTATTGTAAATGGCATGCGCCCGTGGTATTGTAAAATCCACCCATGGTATTCATTCACCCATGGAATTGACCCATGGTATTGTAACGGAAAATTACTATAAGTAACAAGTCACATTTTGTAAAAGGACAGATTGTCTGCCACAATGTAGCCTTTACAGTTCAGAGGCATGTAGCCGCCACATCTCTTCTCAGATATAAGCTACCATCGCCCTAGCTGGTTTATTTCCACTTCTATTTGTAAGCATATTTTAGTGTTTCACAGTAATGAAATGAACTATCATTTCCATTGCACAATTGTCTTTATGGTTATCTGTGAATGAATACCATCGGTCCTTCCCAAAAAAAAAAAATATCTGTTGGTTGGGTGGGGTGGTGGGTTTGGTGGCCTGCCACCCATTCATATGTTTTTTTCTTTATTTTTTTTTTAATAAAAATAGGGCCTTTTAAAACTATTCGAATTTTAGGTCGAAGGAGACAAATTAACCAGGCCACAAATTCGCCTGGAATCTGGCCCAGGTTGGCTGGAATCCAGTGGCCAAGTTCTGTCCAAATTGTGGCCTCCTTAAGCCTTCCCAGTCAACAAAAAGTCAATCAAACTTTCACTGCTTCTAACGTTCACATACGGACTTGGTTTGACGAACCGTTCACATCACTGCAATCAGGAGGACGATATCTACGCTCTGGCCCTGGTCCGAAATCATTCTGATCACTTTAATTTTTGAGCGTTCATAAGCCCTCTTTGTCCTATGTGTGTCTCTAGAGCCACCTGGATCATAGGTGGATGCATGAATTGAGAGATTTGAGCTTTATAATTAGGCTACTTTAGAAACTCAGTTAAAGGAACAAGATTTTTTACCTTTTCAAGCCTCTTCTAGAGATTGAATGTGGGTTGGACTTTTTCTGTACCTCCTAGCTCTATTCCTTCTTCCTTCCCACTAGCAGTTTTCAACAGAACATGTGCCTCATTTTCTGTGTGTCCCTCAAAACTATTGCTTTCCATATTTTTAGAGACTTTTATCTTGGACGGGTCGGGATTTAGCTTACCTTTCCCTTTGTCTGGTACTGGAGGGATAACTTGGGGAGCAGTTCCCTCCTGTTTCTCTGGTTCTCTTGACCTCTTCTTTGAAGATATTAGATTATACTTACATTGTGGTTGTGCTTGTATGAAATCTGCAAACTGTTTGCAATAATAATCTATATCTTCCTCCTCTGCTACTGCTTCTCTGATGTTACTGGCCTCCTGGTGAGCCATATTCTCATGTTCTTCTTCGAAAAAATTAGAATACAAATTTCCCTGCATCTCCTGTGTATCCAAAGGTTTCTCATCAGGATCCTCTTCTAAATATAGAGGATGAGGGATCTGATTGAGTTGTTCCTTCATTTCCCTTGGAAGTATTTGCAATGGAGGTCTTCTATACTGTGGGTTGTAACCCCAATTATTGACTGCATTCTGTTTGGAGAGGCTCTTGTTCTCAATTTCAAGATTTCCAACCTTTTGTATAAAATATTGATGATTTTGTCCAGTTCATCCCACTTCGGGTCTGAAGATTCTTTATCTTAACCAGAGGAGGATGCCTCTTCTTTCCCTCTTTTATTTTCAGTAGGTTCTTGCTTTCCTCCCAACTTTCCTGCTGAGGAGAAATTTGCTTCCACCTCAAGTGCATCGAATTGGAGTTGATCTAGAGTGATGGACTTCCTTTCCCTTAGAGTAAAGCCAAAGTTAGATTCAAAGGCTCCCAAAAAATCTACTCGAGCAGCAACTGGAGGAGGCTTTATCTCAGTTGGCAAGTTATTGTACTGCTTATTGAACCTTCTTATAAATTCTAAGATATCCTCTTTTGGCTTCTTCTTTTTGGTGTTAAACTTTGTGAGGAGGTACTCATGGTTTCTCTTTTCATCCCATTTCTGTGTGAAAGAGTTTTCAAGTTCCTCCCAGGTAGTGATGGAGTCATTGGGTAGGGATTTGAACCACTTTTTAGCCTCTCCATCTAGGGATTGTACAAAAAGTCTCATGACCACATCCAGTTGTTCCACGTTTAGGTTCACAGCAAAGGCACTGCAGGTTTCAATGTGTCTTTGTGTCGTGTTATCATCTTCCCCATTGAACCTAGGCAGATGCTTTAGGTAGTCCTGGGGCATTGCACTTAGAGGTTGAGGTAATTAAGAGGTGCATATCTATCTAGCAAGAAACATGGAAGAGCCATCTGGATTAATGGAGGGGGATTTAGACTTGCCTGAGGAACTTGGCCCAAAAATATAGTGGTATGAGTGGCTAGATTGAACGTAGAGTATGTCAGGGCCTTGGGAACAAATCCTGAGTAGTGAGTAATAGCAGGTTGAGATATGGTTGAGGAAGCATTAAAGGATGGTGAGATGGTAGCACAGGCAGGGGGACTTTTCTCTTTCAAGACTTTCCTAAAAATTAATCTTTCTAGGTCAGATATAAATGGGGCTTTCTGTTGAGATGTATCTAAGCGAGTGTGAGGCATTTTAAAAGCCAGGAGGGTGAATAATAATGGGGGTTTGTGGGTCACCAAGGTGATGATGGATGCAATAAGAACCTCTTTTTTCACCTACGCAAAGAGTTCTCAACTTGTCGTATCCCAGGGAAAAATCCTTCAATATGTTCCCCGGCAGCGGCACCAAAAGATGTTGTAGCTCCCAGAGACAGCCTCAGATTGCTTATAAGACCAATGCCTGGGCACATCTAAATTTGGAGTGTCTCAAATGACCCTCAATAAAGGGAGGCCTCACTTATATTCTATATGTATATATAATGGGTTGGTTCATTCACCTAAAGGAGTAAGACATGAATTTCTGGTACTTCTTCACATATACAAATCTAAGAAATATGCATAAAACAGTGGAGGCTGAGTAGTTCAAGGACTTACAATTTAATAATATTTTGTAGAGCAATGATAGAGGATAAGGAGAAGGATCAACTCATCATATGGAGCTTACAACATCAAGAATTCTATGTTCAACAGATAGAACTTGCAGCTCTAAGAATTCCTACACTTGTTTGAGTTACATGTAGATATAATGAATAGCATAGAGATGGGGTGCTATGATTCATGGAGTGATACTAATAAAGATATAATTTCAATGACCCATTACGCACATGCATTAACAATGTCAATTCAAATGAATCTATGCTATAGTTTAGGCACTTGCGTCAACATATCGATACAAAAGAATTTGTGAGAAAACTTGAAATATTTCTAGCAGTTATGATTGCATGAATTCAGAGAAGAAACATGAACATAAAATGGGTTTTAATAGGGGGATAACATATTGTAATACTTGAAGGGGGAATCACCAACATTTCCTTGATATTTTGAAAAAATTGTATTACAAAGCCATATAGTCTGAAAAATAACATGCAGTATTTTCTTTAGAATTTCTTAACCTTTGTTAAGTTTTACTTCCCTCTATTTATCTGGAGGGAGCATGGACATTCATTCCAACCAAAATATCTTTGGTCGAGTCCGAGCTGTCAGGTTGACTAGCTGTCTCGACCAGGAATGGCTCTACGGCCCAAAAACATTACATAATTAATTGCCTTATTGAAAGGAGGCACCTTATGTCAAGATATAATTTTTTCATGGTATGGCCTCCTATGCTACTCTACTGACTCCCATCACTTCTGCCATTACTGCTTGAAGCATTCATTATTTAAAGTTGGGAGTGTGCACCATCAGATCCATACCACAGTACTGAGACAAAAGACCCCTGGGCTATATTCGTGTCTCTTTGTTATGGGACACCATGCCTGATAATTTAATCCTCCCGAGCTACCAAGTCTCTTTCCGCTCCTATGAGCATTGACCCTAATTCCGTGTCACAACGGGCCTTTTTGAATCGGCCCATACTAGTTTTGAATACACCATATGTTCCTCTTAAAGCCACAACTATCGACCCACCAGGTATTTAAAACCTTGATATACCTGGCAATGCTCTCTTGGTGGAAATATGGAGGAATTTCCCATGATGCCCTTTCTACTATAAAAAACGTTGTGAAACAAACGAATCCTGATCCCCCTTAACCCCTTTCACTTTGGATCCTTTTCATAGCTTTCTTTATATGACCAAGGGCTGGAACCAGGGGCTTAGCTCGAGGGTACTAGGGCCATTGTGTGTGGGGGGGGGGGGGGGGGGGGGGGGGGATTATTTTTCCTTGTTATAGTGAAATCCCGCATATTGGCAATTCCCAATGCATGCCCTTTATATTTCCTCTAGACTCTTGCAATCGTTGATCTGCGGGGTCGGGCCCACCAAAAGCATCGCATATCACAATTGGAAGAAGAAGCCTCCTTATCTTACTTTATAGCGTTGGCCGACTCGTCTGGATGTGAAAACTTTATAGGTTGGATCGCATAAAATATTGCATCTGGGAGGATCTCGCATTTTGTAATCGCAACATTGGAAGGAACATCGATGGAGGAAGGCTCTTACGTTGTGTGATCACTGATTATGATGGGTGACATCATCACTGCCACGTGTCACCCTTTGAGTGGTGACATGTGTCACCTAGAAATGCCCCCCGTAGGACCCTGAAAATGTCGAATATGTGTGACATGTGTCCTCCACACTGCCACGTTAGCTCCGTACTGCAATGTCAGCTGCCACGTGGGTTCATAAGGACCAATGATATTCTACCACGTGGCCCCATAGAGGAGAGAGAAAAAGGCCCGCCCTACCATGGTTTTCCATTGATTTTCTTTGTTAAAGGTTTTTGGCCCTCCCCGACGATTTAACATTGTATTGGCGCTTCCCCACAATTCCTTAAAGGATGGCCTGTTGGGCCTACTGATCGTCGATTTTTCGATATGAGAGACTTGCGAGATGCAAGATATGGCCAATATGCCCGATTTGTGATGAACTCCCGAGGACCGTCGAACATCGATAGGCCTAGTCCTGCTGATATTCCTGGTAAGCCGATGTGTGGGACTGCAATGACGCGAGATGCGGGATTGTAGGATGCCCAATATGCGAGACTGCGGGGTGCGAGACTACAAGGCTTTCCCACCAACGATCACCAAATTTTTGTGCTCGGGGCCCTCCGATAAGCTTTTCCTTTTCATTTTAGGGGCAACAACACTCCTGATCTTCAACGAGCCATATCTTCTAATCCAGAAGTCCATTTTGGGAAGCTTGTTTTGAGCACTATGCAATTGAGAGGGTTTGATTTAACTTTGAGTGCTTTTGTAGCCTATAAGATGGATTCAAACTTCACTACTCTTTCTTACCCTTTTCATAGCTGAAAACACACTGAGCAATGAGTGACAACACTACCATCAACAATCAAATCTACAACGTGAACAATCTTTCTCGAAGAACATTAACTTTCAATCCCTGGAAACGACACCAAAATGTTAGCACTCCTTGGTTTCCCAAGGCTAATAAAGGAAACCAAATAGGTAACCTCATACCAACTTTGGACTTGGGAGCTAGCCCTGCCAAATCAGAGAGGGATGTCTCTAAAATCAACCTCACAGCCAATGAAAGTGACTGGAGAAACATTAGAGTTTTAGGCTAGATATAAACTCAGTAGGGTTTTAATTTAGGTTTTGCTGGATAAGATGCACAAGGTCTAGGAACTAGGCCAAGTAGGTCAAAAGATCAGCTGCAGATATAAAATGAGGCAAGGTAGGTGTAATCAATGACAAAAATGGATTTTTCTTTCTAGTATGGTAATGAGGAAATAATATGAAAGATAATAAGAGAGCATATGCATGAATTCACTTATCTGGAAGAAAAACATTTAAATGCTAATATCAAACAAAACAAAACATTGAGATAATGATTTATGTTTAACACTTAAGAGATAAATCATAAGAAGAATGAATAGCCACTGAAAGTATCTAATAATCATATTCATAAGAAAAACTGGAGAAAAACAGTGTCACTAATCACAACACATGAATCCCATAAAAATAATTGCAATTGTATATTATTTCTGCCAATATCAAGTCAAAAAGTATGAGCTTCCAGTGTCCAAGCCTGTATTTTACTTAATTGTGACTATGGATAGATGAAAAATTAACATTTCCTCTCTAAGGGGTCGAATCCTCCTTCATAGGAACTGATTACTTAATACTCTCTAACCACAACAAAAAACTAGGGGAGTTAGAAACCACTTCCCCTTTTAAACTAACTGATTCTCAAAGCATTTAATTACAATATTCTTCACTATAGTTACCCCTAAAAAGCTCTTTTACATCAGATAAGTTCATAAAGAAACTTTTTACATTAACATAATTGACCTTTACCAATTTACATACAGTGAATTTCTTCATTGATAGAAGTGCAACAAATCGCACAGAAGTGCACCAAACTTCAGCAGAAGCACAAAAAAACTTTGGAGGATGATTTGGAGGCCTTCTCGGATGAGATTTTTGCTGCAAAAGTTATGGATGGAAATATGAAGATGTCCTCTACACAAGGGAGTCAATAATAACTTCAAAAACCCCCTCAAACCCCTTAAAAATTGATTTGAAGATAGATTATCCAAAAGTGCAACGATTGCCCTGAAAAAGTGGCAGAAAGGTGAAAAATAGGCACTCTTTGATCAATTTTTGAAAAGTTATGAATCCTCAAGTGTCCTCGTGTAATTTTCTAATATCCTTATGCCATAAGCTATCACCACATGCTTGAAAATTTTCATTTGGACCTCCTGAGGAAAAGCACGGTAACTACTTGCTGCGTTTATGTAAACTAGTTTTCTTGTGTCCACAAAAAAATTCAAAATTTTCAAAATTTTGCGAAAATTTGTCTCCTTTCCTTGCTTTTTGTCATGCCTTCAGACAACTATTGATGCATTGTCTAGGAGGTCAAGGTTATCCCTCTTCTTAAGCTTCCTTAGGGTTCTCTTGAGTTTCTTCTTCATGTTCTTAACCCTAACTTTACACACCATGTTCCTTTCATAGTAGTGCCTTGTCATATTTCTTTGCATAGTGATATTCCTGATTGATTTTTTCAATAACTTATCCAAATGCTCGTTTACTCTCTCAAGCCAATATTCCTTGTACTTCCCAAGTTCATAAAATATGGTGTCATCTATAGTATTTTGGTCTTGAGAAGGAGATGGCTCTTTTACATGCTTTTCCTTTCTTGTCATTGCTCTAGTTTTGGGTCTGCTTGACTATACCTGAATGTTCTTCTCCTCCAACTGCTCTACATCAATGATTGCTTAACCTTTATCCTTTTCTGCTAGAACATCGTCCTTGCTAGATAATGAGGGTCTTCTTGTGATTTACTTTACTGCATTAGGCTTAGTTTCAATTGTATATTCTCTTACTGCAAGAAAGCCACCATGAAATTAGCTTTGGCAAGGTCATCTTTTAGCTCCCTAATCTGTGCCTCTTTCTCCTTGATTATGTCTTCTGCTACCTTATCTCCATGGAAGCAGTCTTTATTTCAGGAGGTACCTCTTCATGATGTTGCAAGAGTGAATCATCTCTATCTCTAGGTGATTCCTCTCTCATGGCTTCCATTTGCACTTCTTCAGTAACAACCTCCTTAAGGATTATTTTTGCTTGAGACCTAGTTCTAGGTTTAGGTCTAGGCATCTTTGTTTGTAACTCAGGAGTAAAAGCCAACCTATCACCTCTCTTGTATGTATTTGAAATCTCTACCCTTGGCTGAGTTTTTGTCACTAATGGCCTGCTTGATGTTTCATCACCTTGTGGTCTGGGTTATGATGAAGGAGTGCTTGGACTCTTTGACTGGTTGGAGATAGGTAAGAGAGCAGCTGCCTCCAAGAAATATTCCCATGACATTTTGATATTTGATAGCTGGTGGAGGACTATTAGCTTTACTAAGGCATGATGAAAAAGACTAGCTTGATGGTTTATTCCCTTTGACTACACCTTCTCTGTCATCTTTACCAAGCTTCTAAACAGGTAATTAGGTAGGTTTAACGGCTTTTGAGAAGTGAAATCCATCAACGACCTGATGTGGTATTGATATAGACTGCTAAACCCCCCCTAAAAAGTGAAGTACTTCATGATAATCTTCATCAAAGGGTTTAATTTGTCCAACAATTGCCTGCTAGGAAAAATGGGAGAAGGAGACTGCTTGTACTGTGGTTTCAAAAACACCTTGTAGTGCTCTAGGTCTAAACCCATCCACTTGAACCAAATATCCTTGCTATAATGGCTTGATTCTTCTTGAAACTAGTAGCAAAGAGGCTTGTTAATCATGGTGGTAACCTACCTCTTGCACTTTCTGACAAAACCCTAGGCAACCTGCTTGCTCAAATGATTTTCTAATGAATTCTGATACATTGATCTCTTGCATATGATCTAGCTCATATCTTGAGATCTCTCCTCCCTTAAACTTCCCTTTTTCACTGGTATCTACCATGTTTGGCTTTACTTTTGATAGAAATCCCTCTTTCAAACAAGAATGGGCAAGGGGATTGAGTTGCAAAATAGGGTTGAAAGCGCATCAACTTGAGGGGAGAAAAATAAGGAAAAGGGGGATAGGATAATTTTTTAGGAAATTACGAGGGGTTAGGGATATGTGTGAGGAAGGCAATGGAAGTTGAATTTCTCAAATTGAGTGAGGAAGGAGGGGTGAAAAATGGAAAACACGGTCCTAAGCCAAAAGCGCAACAACTAGCTAGGGTTGTGAGGGAAAATGATAAAATGATTGAGGTTGAGCGTGGGGGATGGTGGGAAGTACTTGATGAGGGTAATTAGGGATGTGAATTCTTAGAAACAAAAGGATTTCTCTGTCAAGTGAAGCAAAAACCCATAAAAATGAAAAGCACATCTAAACCTTATGCAAGGATTTTAAACATCTTTATGAGGAAATTTATTGCATCAAGGGTTTGTGAAGGCTTCACTTACTTGTTTAGTGATGCTTTAAAAAACTGAGATGAAGATTGAACCTGTTCTTTCCTCTTGTTGGCCTCCAAATCAAAAGTGCAACAACTACTTCCAGAAACGCAACAGACTGATGAATTTCAGAGTTATGATGGTTGTGGCAAGTCTCATAATGGCAGAGAGGAGCTCTTGGAGCTTTTGGAAGGATAGAATGAAGTTTTAAAATGCTATGACGCTCCATTATAACTCAAAAACTTGATTTTTGGCTTAATGATTGAATGATATCATGTGTACTTTTTGATAAAATGACTATTGATTGATTTGACTGCAGTAATATTTCTTCAAACGGAAGTGCTTCTTTGATTCACATTATTTCCTAATTGCTAACTCCCATGATGATGACCATTACGAATGACATGACTCCCTAATTGATATTGATGGCTAATATAATGATGATCATCAAATGCATACACCAGACCATGGCCTAAATGGTGACCAGCTAACTCATTTGATGACCTATAACAAGAAATGATGAAATGACCATGGACCATTTGACAACTAAGAGAAATGTCAAATTTTATTTGAAAATATAATAATTTGAACTAAGACTCTATCAACAGCATGAAAAGAGTACATTTGATCACTGTGACTATTGGACACTAACAAGGGGTAGGACGGGTAGGGAGATGGGAAGGGGGAGGGGGAAAGCCAAAAACACCCTGACTATTACTGAATTTTGGCTTCTGCGAAATCTCAGGCTAGGAGGGTGAATATTGCGAAGTTACCTGGGGGTTACCAAGGTGGAAATAGAACCATTTGCTAGCTTGGTTTGGGCTAACCTAGGTTCAATATATACTGCACACCAACAAAACCCTCAATCATTGGCCCTTTCGGCAATGACCTGCAAGCAGATCGCGGTCTCACCCGAAGTGACTATGGGAGTATGCAAAACTAGGTTTCTGCAGCCTTAAAGGATTAGGAGATGTGGTATTACTGTGTTATCTTATTCTTAGCATTTATAAATCACTTCGTTGCATTAAATTAATCACATAAACATGCCATATAAAACCATAAACCATTACTTTTCTAAAGTAAAATGCAACTGTAAAAAATGCTACTCTACAACAAACAATAAACAAATATACACATCACAACACCAATGTATCATGGTTCACCCCAGTGTAGAGCTACGTCCACAAGAACTGGTCCTTAATATAATGAATCTTTGAACAAGAAACAGTTCTTGGCCTGCGCACTCAGCTGCAGACTTAGGCCTTTGTGCACTCATCTGTAGATCCTTGCATTCTCTACCAAATTACAGATCACTATAATTTTCCCATAACACTGATATAGATCAATTTGATTCTTATCTATTGATTGATTCTCTTTTTATTATTTTACCCTATATATACTATTACATCGATGGGTTAGATCATCAAAATACCATGGTCCAAATACCATGGACTCCCTAAAACAAGCAACTATGGTCCGAAAACCATTGATCTCTTACAAAATCTTGCACTTTTACAAAAAGGAGGGGCTTCGGCCCACCCCCAAAGCCCTTACTACACTGCGTAGTATATTCAAAATGCTCCACTGTGCAATCCACTTTGCGCTCCGTTGCATGCTTCGCCCCACAAAATGCAGAGTCTTTGCCAAAATCTAGGCCAAGTTGGGTTGTGCCCAACAGTGTTAGAAATCAATGGATTCATGTCACATGGTGAAAGTATTTAATGATAAGTTAAATGGACTATGACACCATTTGAAACATATGCAACTTTGCCAGTAATTATGACTATGAGACCCTTTTTCTTCAAGGGGCCACTTTGTAAATTTTATATATAGACTCGCAAAAGTGCATGGTAAAGTTCTTGTGCAACTAATATTTTTCCTGTGCTTGCACCTCCAGTGATGAATAAATAGAAGCGCTTTCTAGGATTGTTTTTTCTCCATAGAACTATTTGTTTGATTATTGATTGTTGCTCTTGATTTAACTCTCTCATAATTTCATAATACGCCAATGTGTCCAAAACAAATGGATGCTTAATGGGTTCATTATTTTTTGTATATTAAGTGTGCAAGTATTATTTTTCAGTAGAACAAGTATTATTGCAATCCTCCAATGAGAAGTGAAGATTAAGTATTTCGTCATTTTTGGACGCAATTATAGAAGTAATTTTTATATCACCCCACGATGCAATTAGACGAGAAAACTGCTTTTAATTGAATTGACAATGTGTTTATGTGACAAGTATGCCTCAATCCAAGTTCCAATGTCCTTCTTCAATGTGTATTCAGATTCTCAGTATGGAATGTAGAGCATCATTTTTCTCTATAATGGTTTTCTGGGTCCCTGCGTTCAATGTATCAAATGAATCGTATAACACATGGACATTTTCTTTTCTTGGTTGTTGCTTTTGTGATTGAATAGGATCATGCATATTATGCTAAGAAAATGTTCTCAAGCTCAATGCGACGTGTGACATATTTATTAATTGTTTTCATGCAAAGAGTATCTTCAGAGTTATCGGGTTCTTGTTGCAATAAGATAGATCTTTTTAGCACATATGTTCGTTTTTCGATTGGAGCAATGTTAATGAAAATTGTTTTTCTAGAACATGAATACAGAGACAATGAGAGAACTGTTGGACACCTAATCCTAAATGGGTTAGTGTGGAAGCTAAAGAGACTAAGCAGTCCAAGGGACCTTGGGATGTGAATCCCAACGGTCACCACATGTACTATAAATATGTATCATTTGTGAATAAAAATTGAATTGCATGTTTTATCGTTTACATCTTTCTTGCTCCCCATGTGTGTTTAACATGGTATCAGAGCAGGCGATATCCTGCCCTGCTGATATTTGAACCATTTGTTTTATGGTTTCTGCCATTACTTATGAATATTTGCTCAGCTAGAATTTAGCTGCCACCTGACCAGCACTGCCTGCTTTCTGCTCCTCTGTCCACTGCCTGAAGGAAACGATGCATGACAAGAAACGCTGCCTGACAAGAACGGCTGAAGGAAAGGAAACGCTGCCTGACAAGAATGCCTGAAGGAAAGGAAACGCCTGCTGACAAAGAAAGCCTGAAGGTTTTGTACCGTATCTTCTCTTTCCACTACTGTCTGGTATTTGAAACGATGTTCTGGCATTAGAAACGTTGTTGATATCTGTACGTTATTTGATATTTGAGCGGATAAATGCGGATGTGAAACGATGTGGTATCTGTATTAAAACGTTGTTTGATGTATGGAGCGGATATGAAACGATGTGCTGGTATTAAAAACACTGATATGTATTTCGCTGTTTGATATATGCGGATGTGTATTGTAGTGGTGTATGTGAATCGACCTCGGCCCATACGCTGTCCTTCATGGTCATATCGCTATTTGATATATGCGGATGTGTATTGTAGTAGTGTATGTGAATCGACCTCGGCCGATACGCTGTCCTTCATGGTATTCATTACAATGAACATGGAACGTTGTTAATATATATGAAACGTTGTCTGATATTTAATAGTCGATTTTTTAAACGTTGTTTGACAAGGCTCTCCTGTTATAAATTCCTTTGAATTTTGTCAATTAACTGAGTCAGCAGTCCAAAAGCATCAGGCAAACGGATCAGTTCTGGGCTAGTACAGAGCCGTAAATTCTTCAAGCTCTTCTGGTTATATTCTTTTATGAATTCACTGGAACTGGAGGTTGAAATTTGTCATTCTTTTGGTTCGAAAATCAGTAACAAGTGTGCCTTGCACCTGCATGTCAAATACTGTAGAAGTACAAGAAAATGTTACGTACTTCCTTAGGGTTACAGTAAGAGTTTCAAGTCAAACATTACATGAGATCAACTACGTGGATCATTGACGAACCTTCTATAGTAATCATCTATAAAGAATGGATGGCTTAGAGCTTCTCGGGCACTCAGTCGTTCTGAAGGCTCGAATTTAAGAAGGTTTTCAAGCAAGTCTGACAGCACACCTGCTGAATGGTCTACATGTTGCATCACTAAGTTCTGTAGTCGTGACACCTTCCGCACTGCTCTAATGCTTTCCCTTGAAGCTGCTCCTTCAGGCCAATTCAATTGTGTAGCCCGTCTAAAGTATTTTTCCGCTCGTCGGTCTGCCTTCTTAATCATATGTTGAGGAGTTTTCCCGCGCTTTCTCCATCGCTGGGCTACTGAAAGTATAGAATTTGTATCTCAAATCAAAACAGTTATACTACGTAAGTTGTTTCAAAAAAATAATAATAATAAAAAAATCTCATCCATCCTCTCGACGCCGTCCCTTACAATCTCTTCCAAGCTTTATATTGTCATTTACATGTCAGTGGATGTGGGTTGTGGCTGTAGTCACTGGATTTGTTGTTGAATGTAACGTGGATTTACACGGTATGAAAAAATAGTTGAATGTGGACTTACCATGGAATCGGACCATGTTCTCGTTATTTTTTGAGTCAACTTTTATATTACTACATGAGCTAAAATGGACAAATTATTGATTATTGTAGCTACACGAGCAGAGATATAGTGCAAATATTGAATATTAGTTGGATCGATTGATTGTAATTGACTTGGCACATGCTCAATGCTCACCTTTTGATTCATCCACATCAAAACTGATTTTTGAACACAGTCACATTTAGTCAAACACATGTATAAGTTCTGAGAGCAGTATTGAAGCCATCTCGAAGCAGATTTGGTGTTGTCCATGGAACAATTTGAAACAACCTCTGAGTGAAGTGATTTTTGAAGAATCCGTAGAGAAGTTTGTGAAGAGGTTTGGAATAGACTTTGGTGGATCCTTGATCAGCATTATGAAGTGAATTTGAAGCAATTTTGAAGACATTTTTGGAAGTCATTCTTGGAGCAGTTTCTTGTAGAGATTTTGCATGATTTCAATAGCAGCCAGATGCTCTGAAGTTTGAAGTTGAGGACAACGCTCATCTTCACATTTATATATATATATATTTTTTTTTTGCATTGCTTGACGAGAAATGACCTCTGGAGAAAGTGAATGCAACATCTAGCTTACTCAGGTCTTGCTCCATCAACCATTTTTCGCTACATTGTTGCCACTTGACAAGCCCTTACAAGATCTTGTAGTAAGAGTACAATATTATTTTTCTGTTGTTGTTGCCTCAGTTGTGTTTTTTTAAGTGACATTGAAGAAAAATGGCTAGAATCAGTGAAGTATTAGAGTTCATGAAAACTCTTATACAATCTACTGTTGATGACACATTACAAATTAGAAAAGGATCTCTTTCAGAAATTCAGACATGTCTACAAAATGCACAGGAAAAGATTGATTTTTTTGTAGCTTGAATCACAACTACAACAAGAAGAGCTACATCAAAATAGACACCATTCTGAACCTGTTTTTGTTCAGAACATTGAGACAACCACCCATCAGCAGCGTGTTACAGTTCATTTAGATTTAGTACCAAACAAAGCAGCAAGGTTACATGCAGATGCAGAAGTTCAGTCTGCACTTCCCAAGCCCATCATCAGACTTTGGGAATAGCTTGTCCACAACAAGCACAAAACTGGTCTTGGATATGACAAGGACTTGTCCTTTCATATTCCAGACTACTCAAAACCCATTCAGTTTCAGAGTGCTGGATTCATTTATGACAGTTCACCTGCTCCTCATGACAGTTCAGCTCCAGCGGTTCTAGACTCTGCTCCTCTTCAACAGCAACAACAACAACAGATCGTGAAATGCCAACACTGTGATCGAGTTGGCCATTTGAAAGATCACTATTTTGATCTTCATCCATGTAAGCACTATCATAAAACTAGCCACTCTTCACACAGATGCTTCAAAAGCAAACGTCCTGCAAGAACAAAGATTCATCTAGGATGGATCGCTTCTTGGCAATGGGCATCAACAGCCAAGAAGATATTCCAAACACATGTCAGAACTTGTTCCAAAATATTGAACAGTCTTGCAGTTGAGTTTTATCCATCTTCTCACCTTGTATCTGACAGAGGGGGAAATGATGGTCATCTACAAGCTTCAAAGCCACATCAAGCGAGCCTGAGCCACAACCTGCCACACCAGTTTCAGAGTTGTAGCCAGAGACACAGATGTCCGTGAACATGCCTTCAGTAGGCAATATGGAACACTTCCTCTAGCAGAAGACTTCAGCTTCTTGCCAGTTTTGGAAGAGTTCCGGAGATAAAATTGAGAACGCTTCCTCTAGCAGAAGACTCCAGCTTCTTGCCAGTTT